>CAUYRH010152809.1:0-25185 GCA_963574655.1 Perodicticus potto
CCTGTAGTCCCAGCTACTTGGGAGGCAGAGGCAAGAGACTCGCTTGAGCCCAGGAATTGGAGGTTGCTGTGAGCTGTGATGTCATAGCACTCTACCCAGGGTGACAGCTTGAGGCTCTGTCTCAAAAAAAAAAAAAAAAAAATTTGTATGATCTTTTCTTGTTGATCTGTCTTTTATAATAGTAAGTGCTTCAGCTACAAACCCAGGATGGGTGAGGAAAGAAATCGTTTCTCCTTCACAGGACAAGCCAAGGAACATGGGCAGCTCCTGGAAGCTGGAAAAGACAAGGAAATATTGACACTTTTGCTTTTAGCTCAGTAAAACCTGTTTCAGACCTTTGATCTCCAGAACCTCAGGGTGATAAATATGTGCTGTGGTAAATTGGGAAACCTTAACTTCACAACCCAGCAGGCTGAGATTTCTGCTGATCCCCTGCTTATGGGTCAAAATTGTACACCGAACCTCAGAGAAACAGGAGAAAGCAATGAACTTGAAGCCAGCCCCACCTGAAGGCTCAGAGTGTAAAGCAGTGATTTTTAGCTGGTGTGTCCTGAAAATTTTAAAGATAGTTAATTAAAACATTTTCAAAAGAAGTTCAAAGCACAGTGTTTTTTTTTTACTTTTTTTTTTTTTTGATCAAAATAATTTAATTGTGCCATGGAAGTTGACTATAGGTTCAAATGTGCCATGAGATAAAAAAGGTTGAGAAACACTGGTGGAGAGCGTCCGACAGCACCCACGTGCTGTTGGGCTGCGTGTACACCAGTGTTCAGCAAAGAGCAAAGCATTTACCTGTAGAAGGAAACATTTCAGAGAAAAATAATGTCATAAAGAATCCGTGCAGGCTGAGTGCAGTGGCTCATGCCTGTAATCCTCGCACTCTAGGAGGCTGATGTGGAAGGACTGTTTGAGCTCAGCGAGTTTGAAACAAGCTTGAGCAAGAGCAAGACCCCGTCTCTACAAAAAACAAAAAAGAAAGAATCTATGCCAAGCAGGACTGTGCTGAACAGGATATACAGGTTAATTCAACCACAAATATGTGCTTCCTGCTTTCCAGTGTGTGGAGCAGGAACCTGTATTAGCTTCCTAGGGCGGCTGTAGCCAAGTACCACAAACCAGGTAGCTTAAAACACACAAATGTATTCTCACCCAGTTCTGGGGGCTGCCAGCCGGCGGTCAAGGTGTCTGCAGGGCACTGTCCTCCTGAGGGCCCTAGGGAAGGCTCCTTCCTTGCCTCTTCCAGCTGTGGGGTCCCCCAGACTTGTGTCTGCCTAACTCTAACCTCTGCCTGGTGCCTGCGCCTCTCCTTGTCTTATAAGCAAACAAGTCTTTGGACTGAGGTTCCATGCTAGGCTTATATAACCTAACTAACTCCAACTTTAAGGGCCTTATGCCTCCCCCCCCCAAAACACATTCTGACTGGACCTGAATTTTGGTGGGGGGGACAGTTATTCAACTCCCTTCCAGAGCCCATTGATTGAGGACCCATTTGCTCTTCACTGCATGCAATCCCAGGAGGCCCTTAAGGAAGGGATTGTTTTTAATCTTTGTTCTACAGTTGAGAAAATTGAGGCTCAGGGGGCCTTAGCAGCTTGGCCAGGTCACTGAACCATTCGTGTATTCAATAAATAAATATAGTGGGGCCCGGCGCACTGTCTTAGGTGTTGGGGACGCAGCAGGCAGCAGGACGCTTGAGAATCCCTGTTCTGTCACAGCTTACGTTCCCCTGGGCAGAGACGCGACAAGCAGAAGACAGTCGCAGATACCGAATCACGTAGTACCTCAGATGGGGCGAACGGTGTGGGGAAAAATGCGGAGCAGGGAGATGCGGGCGGGGGCGCCGGCTTTGCCATTGAAACAGGCTGTGAGAGAAGGGCACATTTGGGCTGAGGCTTGGAGGGGTGACAGGTGGAGACATGGGGACATCTGGGGAAGAGCGTTCCCGGTATGCCACGCTGCGCGCTCTGTCTCTCTCCCGAGCCTTGTTAAATTTTGCCAACCTTCAAGAGCCGACGGCGCTCCCTCCCTTCCTGGGCCCACTTCTGAATCCCAGAGGGCTGAGCCCCGGAGACCCCACGGTGACCGTGCGGCAGGTCCAAGGAAGCGGCCTGCAGTGGAACATAGTGGCCACAGGGTGGCAGTGTTTCCCTCACATGGAGCTCCGCGCCCAGCTCTGCGGCGCTCCGCGTGTAAGTGGTTAAGCCGGGCCCGTTCCTCTTCGTCCTTGAAAGGATCGCAACTTGTAGCTCCAAAGAGCGTTTTCCTTCGTGCTCCATGGCTCTTTGAGCCTCCACTTTCTGCTTCTCAAGGATGAGTAAAGGCGAGGGGCGGGGGCGTCAGGGTATGGAAAGAGAGTGGGACTCCACCTGGAGGCTTGTTGAGGTGATCACAAAAAATTTTATGGTTTCGGGTTGGATAAGGAACTTAACCTCTTAATGCCTATGTTGGTGGAGATGTGAAAAATGATCCTAACTTGGGGAATCAGGCTCATCTGGTCTCACAACCCATTTTCCTTCTAGCTCTATGACCTTAACCTCTCAACCTCAGTTCCCTCCTCTGTAGAGTGGGTTTAATAATATTATGAATCAACTGAGATGATCCAGGTAAGGAGCCCAGGCTGGTCCTTGTCATGTTATAAATGTTCACTATATTTTAATACTGCCTTGGGGCAGGGAGGGGGATGGTAGCTATGAGGGAGGGCCTCGTGGGGGCTCAGAAATACAGCAGATGAAAACACCCGGTCGTTTCCTTGGGTGGGTTGGGGAAGGCTGAGAATCTTGGCTTTAAACCAGAAGTGAAGATAAAATAGCAACCACAGCAGCTGCTGTTACTGGGTATGTGTTATTTCATTTGTTTCTCACAACGGTAGTAAGAAGTGGGGTTATTATCTGCACCGTTGGAGAAGCTAGTAAATTGCCTAAGGTCACATAACTGATGGATCTGAACTCCAACTTGGAGATGCCAAAGCCTCTGTGCTGTAATGATCTCCAGTTTCCCTGATAATATGGTTTCCTAATCTGTACTGATAAGGGCTCTGGAGATGATAATCTCTAAGGACACCCATTTTGTGATGTAGATTTCTTTCTTTTTTTCTTTCTTTCTTTCTTTCTTTCTTTCCTTCCTTCCTTCCTTCCTTCCTTCCTTCCTTCTTTCTTTCTTTCTTTCTTTCTTTCTTTCTTTCTTTCTTTCTTTCTTTCTTTCTTTCTTTCTTATTGTTGGGGATTCATTGAGGGTACAAGAAACCAGGTTACACTGATTGCATTTGTTAGCATGACTCCCATGTACTCAACTTTGATATGAGGACAATTAATGACAATTAATGACATGGTGGGGGTGGGGAAGGGGAGAGCAGAGAAAGAATGAGGGAGGGGTGGGGAAAGGAAGAGCAGAGAGAGGAAGGAGCAAGGGGGGTGGGGTCTTGGTGTGTGCCACACCTTTTGGGGGCAAAACACGATTGTGATGTAGATTTCTGACCCACCCCAGCCCACACTTCCCCTGCTGATTGTCTCCAGTTCCTTTTTTTAGAGGCAGGATCTCACCTAGGCAGGAGTGTAGTGGTGTGATCTCAGCTCATTGCAGCTTCCAACTCCTGGCCTGGAGAAATCCTCCTGCCTTAGCCTTCTGAAGTGTTGACATTATAGGCATGAGCCACCATGCTGGGCCTTCCATTCTTCCACCTTTTTTCTGAACAATTGATCTTTTAAAATTTTACTTTTTACTTTTTCTTATGGTAATTTTCACAGTCACACACAGTATGTGTGTGGTATATCCATCACCCAGACTCAGTGGTTGTCAACACTTGCCATCTTGTTTTATCTATCCCCACAGCCCAAATCCAAAACTTTTTCTCAAGAAGGAGTTCTCAAAATTAACTTAAAAAAAAATCTGGCTGACATGTGGTTCACACCTGTAATCCCAGGGCTCTGGGGGGATAAAGCAGGATTGCTTGAGCCCAGGAGTTTGAAGTTTGCAGTGAGCTATACTTGGGCCCCTCAACTCTAATTTGGGCAACAATGAGACCCTCCATCTCAATAAAAATCAAATCTTGTTGGTGGGGTGTGGTGGCTCATGCCTGTCATCCTAGCACTCTGGGAAGCCGAGATGGGAGGATTGCTTGAGCTTGGGAGTTTGAGACCAGCATCAAACTGGTCAGAGTTTGAGCAAGAGTGAGACCACATCTCTACTGAAAACAGAAAAATTATAAGCAGGCACCTGTAATCTCAGCTACTCCAGAGGCTGAGGCAGGAGGATTCCTTGGGCCTAAGAGTTTGCGGTTGCTGTGAGGAATGGGGGATGCCATGGCACTCTACCCAAGGCAACAGAGTAAGACTGTGTCTTGAAAAAACCCGAAATCTTGTCCAATCCACTGTACTCCATTCTTCCCTTCACACGAAGTTTTTTTGTTTGCTGACGGACCCTGAGTTACAAACATCTGACTTGCACTTATGAATGGAGGCTATTATAGGTAATAGGTAAATGTAACTGTTTCCAACTTACATACAAACTCAAGGTAAGAGCCAACCTGCAGAACCCATCTCCTTTGTTAAATATGCCTGTAATGGGAAGTTAGGAGGTAGGCAGTTAGAGAGCAGGGCAGTGACTGAATGACTGCAAGGCACTAGGGTTTTTTTGTTCGCTTTTTTAGAGATAAGGTCTTGCTCCTTACTCAGGCTGGAGTGCAGTGGTGTGATCATAGCTCACTACGACCTCAAACTCCTTCCGCTACTCAGTTTCCTAAGTAGCTAGGACTGCAGTGCACATGACCAGTTATATCCAGCTCATTATTTATTTATTTATTTTTACTTTTATTTGTTTTTTATTAAATCATAACTTTGTACATTGATGCATTTATGGGGTTCAGGGTACTGCTTCCATATACAATGTGAATTGCTTACATTGAACTAAGTAACACATGCATCACAATTATCCTCATCCAGCTAATTATTTAAAAATCTGTTTTGTTGGGTAGCGTCCGTAGCTCAGTGGGTAGTGCCCTGGCCACGTACACCAAGGTTGGTGGGTTCGAGCCTGGCCTGGGCCTGCTAAACAACAATGACAACTGCAACCAAAAAATAGCTGGGCGTTGTGGTGGGCGCCTGTAGTCCCATCTACTTGGGAGGCTGAGGAAATAGAATTGCTAAGCCCAAGAGTTTGAGGTTGCTGTAAGCTGTGATGCCACAGCACTCTACTGAGGGAGACATAGTAAGACTGTCTCAAAAAAAAAAATTGGGTGGCTCCTGTGGCTCAAAGGAGTAAGGCATAAGCTCCCTATGCCAGAGGTGGTGGGTTCAAACTCAGCCCTGGTCAAAAACTGTAAACAAACAAACAAACAAAAAAATTGTTTCATAGCAATGGTGTCCCACTATGTTGTCCAGTTTAGGCTTGAACTCCTGGCCTCAAGTGATCCTCCTGCTTTAGCCTCTCAAAGTGCTGGAGTTACAGGCATGAGCCACTGCGCCCAGCCAGACTTGCCTTTTAACTTATTGTTACAAAATGGCTGCCAAAGCTTACAAGCATCACCCCCTTACATAACAGCGTTCAAAACAGAAAGGATGGGGGAGAGGGAACAAGAGGGCCATCTTCTGGTTTGAGCCTGCAATTTTCTACAGGAATGGTATTGACCCTAGGGAGTATTTTTGGAAATAGAAAGGACATTTTTGCGTCACACTGATGAAAGGGTGTGAGGGCATTTAGAGTACAGGAACCAGAAATATTAGATATCTTGGAATGCACCAGACAGTGTCCCCCAATCCCCCCAGTGAAGAATGTCCCTGCCAGACATCCGTTATAATCACCTGAGTCTAGAACCTAACTCCACCTTGTGTATAAACACAACTTGCTTTGAAGGTTTTCAAACTCTTCAACTTCCCAGGATGCAGGTATAGAACATAAAGAAGAAATCTGTACTTTGTTTTGTTTAGAACGTTGACAGGAGTTGCTCCGTCAGCATTTCCAGAGCTCACTGACAATCTGCTGGGTGTGGTGTTTGAGGGACCATCAGCATCCGGCGATTGTGGCTATTGATTTTACAGTGATTTTCAATCTAGCAGCAAGGATCTGGATGCTTCATCCTGACAGCTTCTAGATAGCTGTGCCTGAACATTTATATATGGAAATACAGATTAGTTTTTATTAGAAGATCCTTTTATTTTTTTCTTTATATTACAATCAACTCATTATATGGATTTAACGAAATTCTAGAATTTCCTTTTAGGGAGAGTAATGGGAGAGTTACAAATTTTTCTTTTTGACAAACTGGTAATATCTTTTAGTACTGTCTAGTAGTGTAGCCGTGGTTATAATCTGATGCTTTTCAATATTTCTCTGGGCTTGAAATTTTTAGCAAATAGAAGACAAAAAATAAAAATGCAAAATTATCATTATGTATTTTTATTATGTCTCCATTATGTCAGCAATTGTTCTAAACCCTTAATATGTCATCTTATTTAATCCACACAATGTACTTCTGATAGATGTATTATTGTTCCCATTTTTCAAATAAAGAAACTGAAATGTAATGAGTTTTACTACTCTCTAAGTGGAAAACCTAGGATTCCAATGAAAAGTCCTCTAACTCCAAAGCAAGGTCTTTAAAGATTACAAACGTTTTTATTATAAAAACGGAGCCATTGGGTCTGAAAGGTGGTGAATCTTAGCCTGGAAGTACAGCCCTGAAATGGAGCCATCTTCCCTGAGTTCTTGGCCACCTGATGCTTGTCAAGAGCAAGCTGGTTGGGGGAACTGCTGGTCAGGAAGAAGGGGGCAGCTGTCAGTGTGTGCCCTCATCTGATTGCTGGATGCTGGGGACTCAGCAGAGATCCCCAGACTCCTGGGTGGCCCAGAGGAGTGAAGCTTCTGATGACTGAGTATGAGCGTTCACTGGGCAAAGAGGGGCACACACACGCATGTGCAGGACAAGGCCATGGAGCTGGTTGTGGGGAAGTGTTCGGGTGGAGGGCACTGTGCGTGACAGACTTGGCAGTCCTATTGGAGATGGCAGGAGGTGCTGCATGGTCGGAGGAGGGGGAGGCTGGGAGATGAGCCTGGGAAGCCAGGCAGGCTTCAAGGGGTGGGCTGCGGAGAGGATTATGGATTTCATCCCAGGGCAGTAGAGAGCCATTGAGAGTTCTGAGCAGATGAGTAAAGATGTTGGCTTTGGATTGCAGTAAGCCCAGGTGTGAAACAAACTGGAGGGGAACAAGAGCAGGACAATTTGGGGAGAGGTGATGCAGTGACCCCAATCAGCTGCTTTTTAGCCAGAGAACTTTAAAAATGCTGATCTCTGGACCTCATGCCCAGAGGTTTTCGTTAAATTGGTCTGGGGGGCAGCCTGAACTTCAGGATATATCATGTATGTTAAAACCTCTGACTCAGGTTAGGACGGAAGTAATGGTGGTTTAGATGCAAAAGTCATTAGTTAGAGAAGCATTTTGGGGAAAATGTGTGCAGTTTTAGGGGTTCTTCCAGCTGCTTCTGTAACTGATTAATATAAACCGTGAGATCTGAGTGTGGAGGTGGCATGAATTTTAATTCCCTAGGCTCTGTTTCTTTAAGCCAGCCTTACTTCACCTTTTCCTGAATTTGTAGCCTTTGTTAAAAATGCATACTCCCAGGCCCCATTCCAGCCCCTCAGAATCCCCTTTCCCAAACGATGCTTATCAACATGCACTCTAGGACTTCTTAGCCTTCCAGTGGTGGCTCTTGTAATTGAGTGTCCTTCAGAAGCACCTCAAGCAATGGTTCTCAACCTTCCTAATGCTTCCTAATGCCATGACCCTTTACTACAGTTCCTCATGTTGTGGTGACCCCCAACCACAAAATTATTTTCATTGCTACTTCATAACTGTAATTTTGCTACTGTATGAATTGTAATGTAAATATCTGATATGCAGGATGTATTTTCATTGTTACAAAGGGGTCGTGACTCACAGGTTAAGAATGGCTGACCTGGAGGGTTCTTTAACCAGTACATTGGGTCCCACCCCTAGAGTTTCTGATTCAGTAGGTGGAGGCAGGACAGAAGAATTTGCTTTTCTCATAAGTTCCCAGTGATGCTGGTGCTGTGGGTTCTTGGACCACATTCCGAGAATTATTGCTAATAGCAGCTGCACGTTAAAACCATCCAGAAGCTTTAAAAAATCCTAATGTCACAGCCACACCAGGGCTCCAGTACTTCAGACCTGCTGGGATTATGATCCAGACATTAAAAAAAATTACCCAAACAACCAAAACCCCTTTCCCCAGGGATTCCAATGTATATGTGGGGCTGAGAACCATTACCTTAAATCTGAGCTTCAGAACCTTCAGCCCCACTCTTGATCAAAACTGGAACCAGAGATCCCTGCATTTTAAACTAGCATCCTAGGTGCTCTAAAATTTGAGAATCACTCTATGGCTACATGGTTCCTGCTATCCTGCAAACCCCAGTGAACTGGGAAAAATGATGTGGAAATGACTCAAGTCGTCTAATGATGCAATGAATAGCAACATCTTCCATGTGCCGAGCCCTGATGCAGCCTGGAGTATCCAGATACAGCCTCTTCTGATTCCCAGTATAACCATGAAAAAAAGGTGGAAGTTCTTAGCCCCATTTGACATGTGGGGAAACTGAGGCCCAGAGAAATGAAATGACCCACCTAGGGTTACTCTGTTGGTAAGTGGTAGGGTCAGGATTTGACCCTGAGATGCGTAAGCTCTGTGCCTGGCACGTTGCCTTTTGCGTGAAGTCATCTTTGGGCAGAGATAGGGTGAAAATTGGGGAGACTTTGCAAAAGTACAAATTATTTTATATCAATGAGGATGTAACTTGGGTGTTTGGGCCATGACAGACGTAAGATCTGCGATGAACAAGATTTGTGAGGGCTGGTCATCTGGCCTCCTCCTTCTGGAATTGGCTCCTTGTATTAATGGATGAGCTGGCCTCATTCGGGCAGTTGTAATTAACGCGCTGACTGCTGAGATTTTCCCAGCCTGAGTCACTCCAGAATGCCATAAAGCATCGCTTAACGCAGCCCATCCAGCTCATCTGTGATAATGTTCTGGGGCCCAGGCCTGGCAGGGAGCCGGCCCTAGGCTCAGGGTGGTCAGCAGAAATGAAGGACTATTGGCATTTTCAAACCACAGCTCAGTTTGGGCACTTAACATTCCTCTGCCCAGCCTGGCGTTGACTCCAGAAACTTAATTAGTGGGGACCAAAGGAGGACAGGCACTTAGGATGTGAAATGAAGTTTGTGTTCACGTCCATGTGAGCTGCTCAGAACCCAGTAATGGAAGCTTAGGATCAGATAACTTTGAGGTTAAATCCCTGCTCAGCCCCTTTTTTGGGGGAAGGGACTTCATCTCTCTGGGCCTCTGTTTCCTCCTTTGTAAAATGGATAATTATGATGCCAGCCTCACGGGGTCATGATGACAGTGAAATAAAATAATGGAGGTGATGCCCCTCGGAACCCTCCCTGGCACCATGCCAAGCGCTTAATAAAGGCAAGCTCTTATTAGTATTTACCTACATATTTACTTATTTATGAGAGGAACACAGCCCCAAAATATATACAACACTCACCGGGGAAAGGAATAATAAAAATAGACTTAGAAAAATCGATGGGGAGCTAAATGGTGGTAGTTGCTGAAGCCTTAGTGTGTGTTTTATTAAAGTTCTGGGAAGTAAACATTTTTGCATTGGGCTTGAGTTGATTCACTCTTTGAGCCTCAGCAAAGTATTCAACAGAGTGTTTGAAGTTCTCACGAGGTACAGCGGTGGTGGTGGTGGGGTCCTGACATCTCCCAGGGGAGATACTTCCCACCCTAGTTTCTAGTTTGTGGTGGGGGTAAGTAATCCAAAGATTAGATATATCTGTGGTTGGCTGGCATGGAGGTGGGTGTGTCAAGAAAGACACAAATAGAGGCTCAGCGCCTGTAGCTCAGAGGCTAGGGCGCTGGCCTCATACACTGGGGCTGGCAGGTTCGAACCCGGCCCGGGCCTGCTAAACAACAATGACAACAACAACAAAAATAGCCAGGTGTGTGGTGGGTGCCTGCGGTCCCAGCTACTTGGGAGGCTGAGGCAAGAGAATCACTTAAACCCAAGAGTTTGAGGTTGCTGTGAACTCTTGGCTTGAGTTGGGCTTGAGTTGCACAGCACTTTACTGAGAGTGACGTAGTGAGACTCTGTCACTCTAAAAAAAAAAACAACAGAAAACCCCCCCAAAAAACCAAACACAGAAGAAATTTTCATGAGCCATCCACTGTCTTTGGCAATAGCTACAATAGCAATAGCTACCATTTTAAAAAAGATGTTTTATTTTGTATTCCTTTTAATAATAATAATAATAATAATAGAGATAGAGTCTTACCTAATAATTTGAGATAGAGTCTTACCTATGTTGCCCAGGTTGTACTTGAACTCCTGGGCTCAAGCAGTTCTCCTGCCTTAGCCTCCCAATAGTGGGGACTATAGGCCTGTGTCACTGTGCCCAGCTTTTGAGCGCTAATTCCAACCATTTGTTGGAATCTGGAGATACAACCTTGACTTATTGACGCTTTAGAGACTTATGGTTAGCTCCTGAAGGAGGGGGGAGGAGAGTTCCCTTATTTCCCTGATGTCCTTGCCCTGTTTTGTTGTCTGTGAAGCAGATGCAGTGGCTGGCACTCTAGCAACTATCCTGGGCCATGAGAGAACCTTGAAGATGAAAGCACATGCTAAGGACTGTGAAAGAGAAAGACAAAAGGAAGCTGGGCTCCCGATAACTGGTGGAACCCCCAGACCAGACCTAGGCTGCCTACCTTCTAATTTTCTATAGAATGAGAGCAAAAGAAACCCCTGTTTTATTAAAGCTACAAAATTCTACTTTGTTACTGGCAATATTGCTTTCTCAGAATGGCTTCTATGAAACACCAAATAGGTCTTTTCTTTAGTTATCTCTCATAAAACCTGGTTCTTTTCCTTCATTGTTTTGATTCCAATTAGAAAACATCTGCTACTTTGTTTAATTTATCTTCCCTACTGCCCTATTGGACATATGTGCAGGGCACTATATACAGTTAGATAAGTTGTGCACTGCACAAATCCAGGAGCACCAGTTAAATGATAGTCTGAGTGAATGATGGCACTTCCGGGAATTGTATAGTGCACACCTGTGTGGTTGTACACAGCAGCCCTTTCAAAGTCCCTGGTTAGGACCTTGACCATGAGGTTTGCCAATGTACTTAGCATAGTATCTGGACCATGCTCAGTCTCCCAAAATATTGATTGCAGGATGAAAGGGTGAACACAAAAGACAGAGATTTAGTGGTGTCCTAGGCTGGGTTCTGAAATCACCTAGTTGGGCAAAGAACAAAATGACGGTGACAAGGTGGGGTCAGTGCTCCAACCCAGGATGAACAAAGGATTCCAAGAGCTCTGAGGGAAGGGTCCTAGAAGGTCTGTGCTCAGAGGAGGCCTTTCTTTTAAGTGCTCTTAGTTTTCCATCTGAAAAGTGAGGGCATTGTTGCAGACAAGTGGTTTTGTTTAATTTTACATCTTGTTTGCTTTGAGTAGGCAAATTTTGCATGGTAAAAGAATCAAACAGTACAAGGCATAGGTAGAAAATCAAGTTTCCTGTTTATTTCAAACACCCAGAACCTCACTCCTCTCCCTTGCAAAAACCCAAAACTACTGGTACCCAGCCTGTAACCAGCTTTCGTGTGTGTGTATGTGTGTGTGTGTGTGTATGTGGCATCTTTCCATATAAAGATAAAATATAAGTATATATATGTTATATACACACACATATGCTACATATGTATATCAAATTTGCTTATCTCTAAAATGGAAGCTTATTGTTTTAAAATTGTTATTTATTTTAAATCTGAAGTTTGAATTAAAAAGTAATGATTATTAACAATTATTAGATGATCATTACTGAAAATAATTTTGCCATTAATCTCACACACCACTGTTTCACATCTTATTATTATTATTTTTCATTTAATAAAATGCCTTGGGATGGATTCATTGCTCTAACCCCTCCTTATATTTAAACGGTTGCCTAGTAGAGTCTTCCACTGCACGGCTGTAACTATAATTGATTGAACTGCTCTCCTGCTGGGAAATGGGTTATTTTCGAACTTTTGCTCCCTCAGACAATGCCACAGTGAATATCCTTGTATTTCAATCTTTCTACTCGTGTGTGCAATTACATCGGTTGTTAAGTTTTTAGGAGTGGAACTGATGGCTCAAAGATTAAAAGAACTTATAATTTTCATAGATGCTGCCACATTTATCCACATGGGGTGGTACCAGTTTGCCTTCTACCCAGCCTGTTTTCCCATGACTTCATTAGTGCATCACCAAGCTTTTGGATGGGTAGTTTCAATTCAAGTTTTCGGGGTATGAATTAAATAACCATTTTTTCACATGGTTAAGAATCATTTGTATAGTTATACCTTCCTATCTGCTGGAGGGTTGGTTCCAGGACTCCTTTTTTCCCTGCCCCCAGGACTCCAAAGTCTGCAACATTAAGTCTCTTATTTAAAATTGCGTAGTATTTGCATATAACCTACCCACATTCTCCCGTATGTTTTAAGTCCTCTACAGATTCCTTACAATACCTAACACAATGTAAATGCTATGAAAATAGTTGTTATACTGTATTGTCTTTTATTTGTATATTTTTAATATTATTTTTTTCCTCCCAGTAATATTTCTGATCTGTGGTTGGTTAAACCCACAGTCGCAGAACCCCAGAATAGCTGGGATCAGGGCGATCGTATTTCATTTCGTATCAACTTTCTGTTCATCTCCTCTGCACTTTTTCCACTGGATGGGATTACCGGTCTTTTCATTATCCATTTATAGAGACACTTTACAAGCTTAAAGAACTAGCTGGGCCTTGTGGTGGGCATCTGTGGCCCCAGCTACTCAGGAGGCTGAGGCAAGAGGATTGCTTGGGCGATCTGAGTTTGAGGTTGCTGTGAGCTATGATGCCAAGGGCACTCTACTAAGGGAAAAGATGTGAGACTCTGTCTCAAAAATTATAAAAGGGGATTAGGCTTTTGTTGATGATTATCAAACTTTTGATCTTTTTTTTTTTTTGAGACAGAGCCTCAAGCTGTCACCCTGGATAGAGTGCTGTGGCATCACAGCTCACAGCAACCTCCAATTCCTGGGCTTTAAGCGAATCTCCTGCCTCCACCTCCCAAGTAGCTGGGACTACAGGCGCCCGCCACAACTCCCGGCCATTTTTTGGTTGCAGCCGTCATTGTTGTTTGGCAGGCCCGGGCTGGATTCGAACCCTCCAGCTCAGGTGTATGTGGCTGGCGCCTTAGCCCACTGAGCC
The DNA here is from genome assembly GCA_963574655.1 of Perodicticus potto. Lineage (NCBI taxonomy): Eukaryota > Metazoa > Chordata > Mammalia > Primates > Lorisidae > Perodicticus > Perodicticus potto. Next base: position 13,314 of record CAUYRH010152809.1, read on the forward strand.
ACAGGCGCCGAGCCCAAACTTTTGGTCTTTGACACTCTGATAGGTGAGAAATAGCGTCACCGGTGAGGTTGTGGCATCGTTGGCATTTCCCTCTGCAAACTTCCTGGGCTTGCTCTGCAAATCTGCTGTTCCTACCCGGGCAGTGTATACACCAACCCAGGCCCCAGGCCTGTGGGTCAGGGCACTTCAAAGAGCACCCCAGCTTGGTCATTAGTGGGGGGCGCCCATGATCAAGAGCCCTTTTCTGCTTGGATTCCTTCAGAGTAAACATGCAGCGGCAGCACGAAGGACAGTTAGGTGCGAAGGGGATCGATAACCCTCCTTGTGTGAGGGGCCCAGTGGGGTTTGCAATGGGATCGTAGAGGGGCTAACGTGGCTGGTTGCCATGGTAGCCGGCCGATGCCTTTGCACTTGGTCTGGGGATCTCACTCCAGGATTCAGGTGCGCTGGGCCTAAAGTTCTCAGCCTGGTGGAACTTGGGGGCTGAGGACACAGGGTCTTCAGTTCTCACAGACAGCAGGAGGAGGGACTTGGCAGGGACCCAGCATTGCCCAAAGGGATCGTGGCTAGAAACTGTGTCAAGGAAAATATCCCCTATTCATCCGTCTCTCCCTTTCTGGAAGAATTCAGTGCATCCATCATTTCATTTTAGAAGAAGCAGACAAGAAGAAAATGGTCTAGGAAACTGAAATCCCAGTACTGCTGTTGTGTCTGATGAGCAACGCTGGAAACGAAGAGTCTGCACAGAGGGTTGAAGGAAATCAAGTTAAGGAGGGTAGTCTTAGGGATTCAGGAGGTAGAATGAGACCTGTTCTGAATCTCTTTGTGCTGTTTGGCATAAAATTGTTTCAATATGTTGAATAAAGACAAGGTAATATTTATAACAATAGCACTACAAATCTTATGTTGCCATTACTAAGCCCCCTTCCCCAGGAAAACCCAGGGTAGATTGTTTTTTAACACTGCTCTCCTTTATATGACAAAATTATTTTCAGTAAGGACAATTAATAATCAGCAATACTCATTATCTTCTTGCTTCATACTTAGATTTGAAATTGATGACTGATTTAAAAAGAGATATGAATTACTATAATATTTAAATGTATTATTTAAATTCAATATTAAAATATTTAATATGTGCATCTGCACACTGACAAACAGCCTTGAAAAAATATTTCATATATGAATCAAAATTTGGACTTACCAAAAAAAAATTACATCTTATAGTTCACGCCATTATGCCGTTTTTAATTTTAAACACAAATAAAAATTCCAAGTAGTCAAATAGAATGATGGAAGTGATAAAACTCAGGGTCTCTTTCTTTTTCTTTTCTCTCTTTATTTCTTTTTTATTTTTATTTTTTGTAAACCCAAATGAAACCTTAATTATCCTCACTCTATGACAAAATCTCTCTCTCTCTCTTTTTTTTTTGAGACAGTCTTACTTTGTTGCCCTCTGTAGAGTGCTGTAGCACCATAGCTCACAGCAACCTCAAACTCATGGGCTTAAGAGATTCTCTTGTCTCAGCCTCCAGAGTAGCTGGGATTGCAGGCACCCCCCACAATGCCTGGCTGTTTTTTTCTTTAGAGACATGGTCTCACTTTTGCTCAGGCTGGTCTCAAACCTGTGAACTCAGGCAATCCACCCTCCTCGGCCTCCCAGAGTGCTAAGATTACAGGATTGCAGGCATAAGCCACTGTACTGGGCCAAAAATGTCTGTCTTTTTATTTAGATCACCACACTCTATTGTTTATTTCTAACATACTCTTTAAACACAGAAATATTGAAGGTTGAAGAGGTTAGAAATATATTCAAAAAACACCCAAACAAATGAAAACTGTTGTGATCTTGCAATTGAAATTGAGTGGATGTTGGAGAGTCTACTAAGTAGGACAATTAAGTTCACAAACTCATCCTAGAAAAAGTGCTACATAGCTTGTAGCTGAATATCATTGCAGTCACCTTCCAAGTACTCCTCTTAGCCATCTGGTGAATGTAGCCATATTCAACTATGAAGTATGCAGCACTTTTTCTAGGATAAGCTTGTGAACTTAATTGTCTGACCTCATATTTTGTGTTGCTGTAAAGGAGTACCTGAGGATAGGTAATGAATTAAGAAGAGAAGTTTACTTGGCTCACGGTTCTGTACACTGTACAAGAAGCATGGGACCAGCATCTTCTTCAGGTTGGTACCACTCATGTTGGAAGGGGAAGGGGAGACAGTGTATGCAGGGACCACACCGGTGAAAGAGGAAGCCAGAGAGGAAGCTAGTGAGGAGGAGGAAAGTGTGAGGCTCTTTTGAACAATGAGGTATCTTGAGGGATACCTCAAGAGGGAACAATTAGAGCAAGAACTCACTCATAATGCCCTGCATTAATCTATCCATGAGGGACCTGCCCCCATGAGCAAAACACTCCCCAGTAGGCCTCACCTCCAACATTGGGAACCAAATTTTCAAATGGAGTTTGGAGGAGTCAAATATCCAAACCATAGCACTGAGTCACTTGTGTATGTCAGGGGCTGACAGTAGAACTAGTTCTCTAAATTAATTCAGAACACAATGTTTATTAAAGATTGTATCCATTAGTGACCACCCAAGAGATATAAATCACACCAGTAATTTGATTAGGGAAAATTTTATAAAGAATAATTAACTAATAGCAGGGATTTAACCACCATGAGAGGTAAAGAAAACTGAACAATATGGGAATAACAGATGTAGCAAGCAGTTACTACCTTCAGGACTGAAAGTACCTAAGTGTATTAGATTTTCATTGTTGAGTCATGAATTAGCACAAATTTAGGAGTTTAAAACAATATCTGTTCAGCTGCTATGAAAAACAGTGTGGTGGTTTCTCAAAAAAAAAAAAAAATTACTATATGATCCAGCAGTTCCAGTTCTGGGTGTATGCCCAATAGAACTGAAAGCGAGGATTCAAACAGGTATCTGTATGTCCAAGTTCATAGCAGTGTTATTCTCAATAGTCAATAGGTGGGAGTGACCAAAATGTTCCTCAATGAATGTGTAATAAACAAAATGTGGCATATATATTATATACACAATAGAACATAGCATAGCTTTAAGAAGGAAAAAAATTCTGATACATACTATGTCATGGATCAACCTTAAAAACATTATGCAAAGTGAAATAAACCAGACACAAAAGGACAAAAAGGACAAATAGTGTATTCCACTTATTTGGAATGGTCAAATTCATAGAGACAGAAGAGAATAGTTGTTTTCAGGGAGCAGGGGAGAAGAAAATGAGGTTATTTTTAATGGAGACAGACTTTCAGTTTGGGGTGATGAAAGAGTTCCAGAGATGGGTGATGGTTGCTCAACAATGTGAATGTGCTTAATTACACTGAGCATTACACTTAAAAATGGTTAAAATTGGTACATTTTATTTTATGTGAATTTTAGTACAGTAAAGAAAATTAACCTCCCCTCCATCGGTTAGCTCATAGTTCTGTAGGTCAGCAGTTCTTTGTTCAGGGCATGACAAGACTGAAGGCAAAGTGTTGGATGAACTGGATTCTCCTACTGAGGTTCTGGAGAAAAATTCACCTCCATGCTCATCTTATTGTTGGTCAGATTCGGTTCCTTGCAGCTATAGGATTGAAGTCTCCATTTCCCTAACAGCTGTTGGCTGGGGGCCACTTTCAGCTCCTAGCTGCCACCCACAGTTCTTGCCATATGGGCCCCTCCGTATTCAAAGCAGCATTGGCAAGTCAAATGTCTTTGAATCTCTACCTTTTCCTGTCTCTGATTTCTAAAACTGGATTTAAAGGACTCATGTGATTAGGTCAGGCTCATTCAGATCATCTCCCTTTCTTAAAGTCAGCAGTGTCACCACATAAAATCTAATCACAGAATTGCAATTCATTACATTTTCAGTCCTGGGGATTATATAGGGAACATATGCCTGGGGTGTCCTTGGAGACTGTTTTAGATTTAGACCCTGTGGGAGAAAAAGGCGGTTAGCTTCACAGTGGCAAATTTCTCTGAAGTTCTGCAAGCCAGGGCTGGTGAGCAGAAAACAATCTGTTGGGATGTTCACAAAACTCTCCCATAAGCTTCTCACAGGGCACTGGTGAAATTCTTTAAGGAGCCACCTGCTTGCTGGCTGCCATGCCATAAGGAGCAAGAAAAGCTCTCGAACCAGGAAGAGCAGTGCCCCTCCAGCGCCCTCTACTGGCATAGTCTAACCTTGCACCAACTGGCAAAGGGAGCCTTTTCAGGGTCCAGCTCCTGTATCACAAAACTCAGCAGAAAAAGGATAGATTTGGAGGTGAGAGAAAAAACACTTGATAACTGAGACAAAGAAAAAGCAATAAAATGTGAAAATGTGAAGTTTATGTCTGTGTGTGTGCATGTATTTATGTCTACATCTCTCTCTCTTTTTTTTGAGATAGAGCCTCAAGCTGTCGCCCCCGGTAGAGTGCTGTAGCATCACAGCTCACAGCAACCTACAACTCCTGGGCTTAAGCGATTCTCTTGCCTCAGCCTTCCAAGTGGCTGGGACTATAGGCGCCCACAACAATGCCTGGCTATTTTTGATTGTAGTTGTCATTGTTGTTTGGTGGGCCGGGCTGGATTCAAACTAGCTCTGGGGTATGTGGCTGGCGCCTTAGCTGCTTGACCTACAGGCACCCCGCCCGAGCCACTGTATGTCTCCATCTCAATAGTAATTACGGCAGTTTCTGGAACTTAAACCAACATTTTATTTTTTATGGGATAAAATCCCCTGGTGCTTGGATATTTGACCCCTCCAAACCTCATTTTGAAATTTGGTTACCAGTGATGGACGTGGGGCCTAATGGGAGGTGTTTTGGTCATGGGGGCAGATCCTTCACGAATAGATTAATCCCCAAGCATGGAGCATGGTGAAAGTAAAAGGAAAAAGCAAACCGAATGATTTTTAATTTGTTTTATTGTTATCAATTTCTCTACAATAATACAGGAAGTCCCCAGTTTACAAACAAGATAGGTTCTGTAGGCTTGTTCTTAAGCTGAATTTGTATGCCAGTTGAAACAGCTACATTTACCTATTACCTATAATAGCCCCTGTTCATAAGTGTGAGTCATATATACATTGGATGTTTGTAACTCAGGGACTGCCTGTAAACCTCATATTATTGCCTGTGCTCAGGGTGGATATGCTGCCTTTTCTCTGTTTCTTTTTCCCTGGAAGTCACCACTATTATGAATTTTGTGTTTATTATTCTGTTGCTTTTTAAAAATTTTGCCTAATATGTCATATTGTTTTATGGATTCCTGAATGTATGTCAATTGATTCTAATTGTGCTATGTTTTGGATGGGGTTTGTTCCCCCGAAAACATGCTGAAATTTGACTAGAGGGTGGCAGTGTTGAGGACTTGGATTTGTGGGTGGTGTTTGGGTCATGGAAGTGAGTCCCTCCTGTATAGATAAAAGCCCTGCCTCAGGGGATGAGTGAGTGCTCCCTCTGGGAGAATGGATTAGTTCCCTCAAGGGCAGGGAGGGTGGGCAAAAAGTCTGGCTTCCTCCATTTCTTACCAGGTGAACTCTGTACACTGCTGGCTCCCTTGTGGCTTTCCACCTTGAGTGGAAGCAGCCTGAGGCCCTCATCAGGAGCTGAGCAGATGCTGGTTTCATGGCCCCTGGACTTACTAGTCTGAAGAACCAGAAGCTAAATAAATTATTTTTCCTCATAAATGATCCAGTCTTGGGTATTCTGTTACAGCAACACTCAATAGACTAGGACAGTTTGTGTTTCTTTGCAACTTAGTTTTTCTTTTACACTGAAGCACAGTCCCATTTGATCACTGCCCACACTAGGGCTCAGCCTTTCAGAGTTGTCCCCTTAGTGTTCCTTATTATTTGCTCTCAGGGACATTCCTGATTTTCCCTTGTTGATGAAGACACCTGTTGCCTTAATCTCTCTACCATTTCTTAGTCTCAGTGAATTGTCCCCCTGCTTTTCTTGAGAGAGAAACACCTCTCTCTCATGTCTGTTTCCAAGCAGAGGGAATTGTTCTGAAATCCCAAGGAAGTAGGGTTTCAGAACCTTGCACTGTCCAATATGGTAGCCACAAGCCATAGGTGGCTATTTAAATTTAAATGAGGTCAAATGAATGACATAATATTAAAATTCTGTTTCTCACTTGCATTATTCACAATTTAAGTGCACTGTAGGCACATGTGACTGAGGGGCACGTGGGACAGTGCTGATCGAGAACATTTCTGACATCACAGAAAGTTCTATTGGCTAGGTGCTCTGTGATAACTGGAGATAGTGATGAGGAGTTTTGAGCTGGAGAAGCTGAAGTGGGGGCAGGGACTGGATCACATATACACAGGAAAGTCTTGGTAAGGAGTTGGATTTTTAAGTCCAGCTGGAAGTCATGATGGTTTTTAAGCAAGGGCATGGCATTGCCTGGTTTCTGTTTTAAGAGGATCACTCTGGATGCTATGGAGATGAATTGCAAGGAGGCAGAAATGGAAGTGGGGAAGAGGCCCAGGGAGAGAAGAGGGAGGTTTGTGGGGAGGTTCACAGAGTGGTTGTGGGAGGTAATGATAGGATGGTGGTGGTTTGTGCTGAGCTGTGACAATGGAGCTGGACGAAAGTGGACCGATACAGGAGACATTTAGGAGAATGGATAGAACTTGCTCTCCCTAGGCTGTGGGTGAGCACAGAGAGCGTGCCATGAGGGTGGCTTCAGGGACCTTCGGGGCTGTAACTAATTCAGGGAGAGACCTCACTCCCAACCAGTGGTCTCAACCCTGGGTGGGAACTTTAAAATATACAAGGCACTCGGGACTCATCCCTTAAGAGTCTAATATAATTGGCTTGTTGGTGGAGCCTGGATATTTGTATTGCTTCTAAAAGCAGACTGGACTCCAGAGTCAGTGAACACAAAATAGATTGTGTTTCCCCATGCAGTCGTAACGTGCATTCAAGGGTAAGAGTCACTTTTTAAAATACAAGGGTACACCAGGGAGCCTGTGTTGGGTTCAAACACAGCACCTGGAGCAGGAGTTGAGTGTTTTGGAGGCACAGCCTAGGGGCTGCCATGCATCTCATTGAGTAAAATAAAAAAAACATAGAAAGGTAAAATGCAGCTCAAGGCGTCAGTGGGTTGAGGCATTTAGCTTTAGTGGGAGATTAGCTTGGGCATCAGAAGTTTCAGCACAGTTATCGACAGGAAACATCAGTGGAGATAACTTTAATGGTAATGGGTTGACAGTTTTGGCATCAGCAGAAGACATTACTGCAGCTATTAGAAGTTGGAAAGGCAGGAGTCGGAGTTGGCCAAGCAATGAGGTCACTGTACTTGAAATTGTTTTTGTCTGCCAGGATTGTTTCCTTGGGAGGATCCCTCTCCCTGTCTTTCCCTTGGCCATGGTGTTGTCAATCATGGCGTCCTGCTTTGGCCATTTGGCTGGGCCAATCATAGACCTTTCCTGGATTCAGTGATTGGTTCAGAGGCAGTCACACACCTCAGACAGTACCAATCACAATTCTTCCATGAGCAGTTGTGTCTGGATGCTGCACAAGATGGCATCATGTAGGTTATTTATGTAGAGGTTATCAATTGCTTGCTCATAGTGGCTTAAACAAGTGTTTTATTATCACTCAGTTTCTGCAGGTGGGGACTTCAGACAAGGCACAATGGGATTGTTTCTGTTCTATGATGTCTGAGCTTCTAGGCGTCTATGACTATGGATTCATCTGAAGACACCTCCGAACATAAGGTTTGTTGCTGATATTGGTTGTCAGCTGAGCCTAAAGGAGATACCAGTGTGTGTCTCTAGCCCCAGTAGGTACCTGAGCCACAGACCATAGTCTAATCACCCTCATACCACTGAAAAATCAGCTCTCATGGGACATCTCTGAGCAAAGTTAAGCAGACCGCTCTTGCAAGGTGACTTTTACATGGACTCCAGAGTCAGTGAACACAAAATAGATAGTGTTTTCTGATCCCCAAAGGCAGGATGTCATTCAGCCAGTTGGAGAAAAAAGTTCAACCCCAAAGATAAGTGGAAACTAAATTTGTCTGTCTCTCATCTAAGTCCCAAGGTTAGAGCAAGATCTGGAGAGTGGGGCTGGTTTTTGACCTCGAACAGGTTGTTAATTACCTTGAATGGGTCCCACGTGATGCTTTTAAGCACACAGATTTTTGCCCAGAGAGGATGGAGTGGGCAGTTTGGTTTGGGCCTGGAGCAGGACGTGAGTGAGGTTTTATAGATCCACCTCCCTGGGCATTCTGAGCTCATCCTTGGGTCGAGGGGTCCAAGGGGCAGAGTGGGAGAGTGTGTGGGAATTCTTGTTTTGTTTGTTTTGCTTTAACTCAGGAGCCCTGAGGTGTGGTGTAGCAGGAGCAGTGAATTCTTCCTCCAGCACCCTTCTCCTCAAATGCTACTTTTTCGACAATTCATTCATGGTATGTGGTGTAGAATTTATCATCCAAACCAGGACACAGTTAATAGTGATACTGGGGCCAACAGGTGAAATTGAGGGTCTTGCAGGCCAGAGTTGCATTGCCATCCCAGGGCAGAGTGGAAACATGCTTGTGTAAAGAAGGGAGTTCATGTCAGCAAGGAATGAGAGGCATTCAGGGAGGGGAGCATAAGGGCCGAGGCTTCTTAACCATGCTGGCCTTTGCCCTGCGTCCCTCATCTGCTTTGCCTGCTTTCCTCTTGGCTGAATTTAGGAGGGAATTGACTGAAAAGGTATAGTCCTGAAATTCACTATGACTTTTTGATTTTTAATTGATACATCATAATATACTGCAGTAAAGAAAAGTTACGTGTGTGTACTCCTGTGTAACCACCAGCCAGATCAGGATTTAGAATGCTTTTCTGGCTGGAATTTTTCAGTGTCTTTCATCCTACTGGGAAAGGGGGTTGTATGTTGTGTTTATTTTAGATTCTTACATCTGTTGCCATTAGTTTCCTATGGCTGTTGTGACAATTGCCACACATTTAGTGGCTTAAAACAACACAAACGTATCATCTGACAGTTCTGGAGGTCAGAAATCTGATGTGGGTCTCACTGATCTAAAATCCAAGGGTCGGCACGGTTGTGTTCCTTGTGGAGTGGCCAGGAGAGAATCCATTTTCTTGCCTTTTCCAGCTTGAGGCAGCCAGCATTCCTTGACTCCAGGTTCCTTCCTTCTACTCGTACAAAGAGCAATGTCCAGTTGACTTTCTGATATTGCATCGCTCTGAACTCACTTTTCTGCTACCTTCTTCCCAACGTACATACCATTGTGCTGGACCCTCTATCTGGGTAATCCAGGGTAACCCCCCCATCTCAAGGTCAACCGATTAGTGTCTTTAATTTCATCTTTAATTCTCTCTTGCCACGTAACGTAATATATTCATAGGTTCTGGGGATTAGGATGCATGCATCTTTAGAGGAGCATTGCCCAGTTACTACACATACAGATATTACATGTATACTCATTAAGGAACAAAGCCCCCTCACCTCAACTCATAATATTTTCACAGTTAAAACAGTGCAAATTCCTGAGAGGGGAAAGAGGAGGAGAGAATTTATATGTATCAAGCACCTAATGTGTGCCTGGCACATAGTTTTGGGATTTCACAAAGATGATGACACTCCTAGAATTTCTTGGTTGTGTAAAGTTAGAGATGCTTTCTACTGCAGAGGACTTAGGCTGACTCCTAGTGCCTTCAGCAAACTGGGCTTTATTTCTCTCATATAAAAAGATGTCTGGAGGTAAATGGCTGTTGATCTTGGGTCAGTACTCTAAGTTCTGTCTGCTTTTTCTAACTACTTATTGCCTCATGGTCAAAATATGGCTGCCCCTGCTCCAGGCATCATGTCTGTTTTCAATGCAAAAGGTGGAGAGAAGGAAGAATGGCACCAATTTCAATTATTAGTTTATTTATTTATTTTTAATCAGAAATGCAAAATCTCTTTCAAAATTCTCCCTATCCTGCAGATGTCTATCTACATATTATAATATTTGGGCATATGATCATTCCTAGCTGGGAGGGAGGCTTGAAAAGTGATTTTGTTGTTGTTGTTTTTATCCCTTTTTAGTCAGAGCCAGGGGTGGGGGTGGGGGCAACAAATGGGGCTGGGAAAAGAATCGGCAGCTAAGCTGTTGTGTTTACCAGGGTGAAATTGTTCCTGTTGTTACTGGCCTCTTACCTCCCTTGCCTGAGGTCTCATAGGTTGAAAGAGGAGGAGTCAAAACTCAAATTCTTTTTTTTAAATTGCTGTATGCATTTATTATTAGCTATTATTAATGCAGAAAGGGGACAAAAAGCTCACAAACACTCTACACAGTTTCATAAGACACATTGCGGGATGAGGGGAAGTGACTGAGATGTATCAATAGTATCAGTATCCTGAGGTCTGGGAGGGCGCATTCCTGGGGGAGGGGGACCCCTAATTCCTGGTGGAGGGGGTCTCATTCCTGGAGGGGTTATACCTATTGGTGTCCCTCGAGCAGGGGGAAGTCCAATTGGTGGGCCTATGGGTGGTCTCATACCAGGTGGAGGAGCCATAATGCTGGAGGTGGTGTTGCTCTGCCTACAGGGGGAGGTGGGGTCCCTCGTCCTGGGGGATACTGTGTTGGGGCTCCAGCAATGCTGGCAGTAGCAGCAACAGCAGCAGCTGCTACAGTGCCTCTTCCCTGGAGAGTCATTACCTGCTGGGATGGTCCCCCAACTCCTCAGACTGGGTCTGCTAACCCAGCAGGAGCCTGAGGAATTGGTACACTGGCTGGTACTCCTCAACCAGCTGCCCTACCAACTCCAGGGTCTCCTGCAGCTCCAGCAAGTGGTACTCGAGCAATGCCAGTATCTTTGGGGGGAGGCCCCTCCACAGTCATGGATACCAAGTTCTCCCCACGTAGCAGCACCAGACCCAAAACCCGCTTTTCTTCACGTTCTGGCTGCTTTGCATTCTTTGGCTTGATCTTCCTGAACTCATCACAATCACAGAAAATCAAAATCATATGTTTGTCAAAAGCCTTGAAGGTGCCAATGAAGATCCGGCCACCTTGCAGGATACATCTCATTCTACAGTGCTGCAGCATCTTGCTACTCTTGCCCACAGTCGTGATTGCTGCTCCACCAAATCTGATGTCCACAGTTAAAACTTCTTGATTTAAGACCAAAGGGAAGGCTATGGATAAAGGTGATGCAGGATCTCCTAGAAATGATGCAAGCTGGGCCGAAACTTCAAACAGTAGATGCAGCCTGGCTTTTGTTTGTGATCAGTTTCTTCACTGTTCCAATACTGCTTTAACCACTTCTTGGTGTCTCAGCTAAGAATTCCTGTCTTAGTTCAGCCTGGAAATCCACCACAAGAGCTTGTCGCAGCTGAGAATGCCTGGGGTACAACTGACACTCTTGGTTGCTCAGTGAGGCTTTTCTTTGTGTTTGACTTGCACTTCCACCTCTGGCACGTGCTGTTCTGTAGTCTGTCTCAGGTGTAAGCGATCCCTTGCTTGCTCCATCGCGTCTCTGACCGCTTCTCAGCCCGAGGCCTCAGGCATCTCCCGTGGCAACCAGGCTCTGCCTCAAATTTTTTTTTTGAGACAGATTCTCACTATGTCACCCTCGGTAGAGTACCATGGAGTCACAGCACACAGCAACCTCAAACTCTTGGGCTTAAGCAATTCTCTTGCATCAGCCTCCCAAGTAGCTGGGACTATAGGCGCCCGCCACAATGCCCGGCTTTTTTTTTTTTTTCTCTAAAAAGTGAGACAGAGTCTCACTTTGTCACCCTTGGTAGAGTGCCATGGCTTCACAGCTCACAGCAACCTCCAGCTCCTGGGCTTAGGCGATTCTCTTGTCTCAGCCTCCTGAGTAACTGGGAGTACAGGTGCCCGCCACAACGCCTGG
>CAUYRH010152818.1:0-11547 GCA_963574655.1 Perodicticus potto
CATTGGATACTTTTTCTTCCATTCTTGAGATACTTTGCTAAGAAGAATATGTTCCAGCTCCATCCATGTAAACATGAAAGAGGTAAAGTCTCCATCTTTCTTTAAGGCTGCATAGTATTCCATGGTGTACATGTACCACAAATTATTAATCCATTCATGGGTCGATGGGCACTTGGGCTTCTTCCATGACTTAGCAATTATGAATTGGGCTGCAATAAACATTCTGGTACAGATATCTTTATTATGATGTGATTTTTGGTCTTCTGGATATATACCTAATAAAGGAATTATAGAATCCAATGGCAGATCTATTTTTAGATCTCTAAGTATTCTCCAAACATCCCTCCAAAAGGAACGTATTAGTTTGCATTCCCACCAGCACTGTAGAAGTGTTCCATTTTCTCCACATCCACGCCATCATCTCTGATTTTGGGATTTTGTTATGTGCTAATCTTACTGGTGTTAGATGATATCTCAAAGTAGTTTTGATTTGCATTTCTCTGATTGTTAAGGATGGTGAGCATTTTTTCATGTGTCTATAGGCCGTGTACCTGTCTAATGGACAGCTGAGATTTACTTTTCTTCATTTCCCTGGTCAATATTAGGACACATCGCATTGGCTGGTATTGAAAATATTTTTGATGATTATATTGTTAGTTGGCCTTGCTAGTTCAAAGTAGTCAAGAAGTTCTTTTAAAAACTTTTCTATGACTTCATTAATTTTTTTCATTGATGTGATGTTAATATTCTTGTATTATATTTTGTAACAAATAATAAATTAGGAATAGAAACTCAGAAAATTTAATCTCTATGGAATTATCTAGCCAAATTCTGGGCCTAAAATAACAAAATATTTAAACACTAAAGATAAATGTTTTTATCAGAGTATTTATTCTTAACTCCATTTTTCCATATCAAAAGAGCCACCTTTGACCCCCAACTCTTCAGACTTAAAAATCCTGCATGAAAATTTCCTCTGAGCTCTATTTATTCCATTTAAGATACTTTGTTTTTTTAAATTTCAGATTAATATAAGGGTAAAAACAATTAGGTTAGATTGTTTGCATTAGTTAGGTAAAGTCCAAGTTACAGTTGAGTACTTCACCTCTGAGGTGAGCCATGTACCCTTACACTGTGTGGGTTAGCTGAGAGCGCACCAGCCCCCCGCACTCCTATCCTAGTACAAATCAACCAGTGAACAGATTAGTGAACTGTGGGATATGAATACCATGAAAAACTAGCCATAAAAGAAGATGGAGACTTTACATCTTTTGTATTAACCTGGATGGAGTTGAATAACATTCTCCTTCGTAAAGCATCACAAGAATGGAAAAGCAAGTATCCAATGTACTCTGTACTGATATGATGATACTTTAAAAAAGAACCTGAGGAAGAAAATAATTATTAACTTCCTCTTGACACTCCAAAAAATCGCCTTATTATTTGCATCAATATGAGAGGATAATATCCCATGGCACAACGGTAAACATTTGCTTTTTCATATTCCCTCAGCCTCTCCTGTGTGCTACCAATTTCTCTTCTATTAAATTAGAAAAGATGGCACAAAATTCATATTCTGTGATAATCTTCCATGTTTCTCAAAATCTACCATGCATCATTTCTTGAATATCCATGATAAAAATCCTAATAATAGTATTAAAATTCATAAAATACATGCTGTAAGTTAAAAAGAGGCTATACGCACACTAACTCCATTAAGCATAGTAACAGATTTAGGAAGTTGGATCTATTGATGGTACTGTATCCACACGTCTACATAAATATAAACCCTCATCAAAGGAACAAGGCCCACAGAACAATATGGCAAACTTGACCCAAAACAGGACTGGAAGCCTTCATGCATATTATATTTAAATTTCTGATAGAATTTTTAATCCTGGATACACATTAGATTTTCCTCTGAACAGAAGTTTATTCTGTTAAATAGAAAATACTTGATCCATGATCTAAAAAAAGTCTTCTCTTATTTTCTCATTAAACTCATTTTCCCATGCTTTGGTTACCCAATATTCCCCTTCTAAGGAGCACCATCTTGAATGGTGGCCACTGTCTTTGTTGCAACTTTGAGAATATTTGGATCAAAGATCCCTAAGCTTCACAACCTCTTATGCTAATTCTCTTCCTCAAATGTTCTTTCTCACCTGGCTTGGAATCAAACCTGCAGAGTCCCAACTACCTTGTCATGTGGCGTCGTACACATCTACATGCTAATTATTATTACTTTACACAGCTAAGACCAGTGTTCACAGATTGCCCACACCTACACTGAGTCTCCAATGTCCCATTAGTTTACAGGTAGTGTAAACTCCTCCAAGGAAAGCACAGAGTTTATTTTTCTCTGCTCATGCTTCAATTTTCAGCTCTAATGTATAGTGGAAATTTAACAAGAATTTGTTGAATAAGTGAGAAAAATTTATACATTTTTGAATTCTATGTATTTATGCTGTTCTATAAACTGTCCTGTTCATACATCATCTGTTTTTAAATAATGTTAAGATGACTAGCTAAAGTTGTGATTCATCTTTCATATGAAAGTGTGAGTGATTATAAACTGGTTTCATAGTAGTACTGAGTACATTAGATGTTTTTTTTTTCCATTCCTGAGATACTTTGCTAAGAAGAATATTAGCCCAGGATAAAGGAGGGAAGGGGAGAGGGAGGGGAAGGAAGGGGTGGATCAATACAGGGAGGGTTAATGGTGGGACCACCTATGAAGCATATTGCAAGTACAAGTTGGATCTATCAGGTGTAGAACACAAATGTCTTAACACTGTAATTGGGAAAATGAGGTGAAGGCTATGTTAATTAGTAGAATGTAAGCACTCCAACTTGTACAAATAATCATGATCTATGTACAAATGACTTGATTAAAAAAAAAAAGATGACTAGCTAAAGTGGTGACTGAAATTGAAACTTGCCTTGTGAGATGAGTGTTAAATGACAATGGGAGGCTTTGCTGTGCACATCTTCATTGGGGGTCTCTGCATAAAAGTGCACTGTGGAGATTAGGGAGAGTGAGATTTCTCCATAGCACTTTGGGGGGAAAGTTATGTTTGATAGTATTGATATCTCCAGCTTCAATATTGCTTCTTTTAATCTCTGCTTAATGGTTTTATTTCTCTGTAATTATGTACGTTGTATATTCTTCAGTTACCGTATGCTTGTTAAGAACACGTATATTCAAAATGACATGCAATATCCTATTTGGGCCTGCTCGATATTGACTATAGTATCTTTTCCAAATAGCCTTTGGCATGTCATCAAATTTAGATTCGAATTCATGTCATTTTAAATATTTTCTTTAGTTCTTTCTGTCTTGTCTGCTCCCTTCTTCTCCTTGTCCCTTTCCTTTTGTAGTGCTTTTTACCCTCAATTTTTGTTTCTCTGTATTTTTTGTTTATCCCTGCCTCTGATTAATTATTGCTTCTAATTCCCTGATGACTTGTTTATTAGACAATTCAGCCTTCGATCCTTTGAAGGAGTATTTATTTAAAGAATGACGATTTATAAGGCACTGGCCCTGGTGCTAGGACAAAGCACAGAGTGTAACACAGGACTCTGCTATAAAATGTAAAGGGAGGAAAGACAGAAAAAGCACTAGGTGGGACAAGAGTTCAACAAATTTATTTTTCTAGTCTCTGCACCGTGTTCACCATTTTAAGTTTGCCCTGCTGCCCATGCACACTTTAATATGCATTGCTGTGACCTTGACTTTGACCACATGTCTGCAGGCACAAATGGAGTAACATATCCACCTACAGATGGCCTCAAAGTTTCTCTCCTATTTTGAAGGACTGAATGTCTGTGTCCTCCTCAAATTACCATATTGAAACCCTGACTCCTAAAGGCATGGTATTTGGGTACAGGCCTTTGGGAGTTAGTTAGATTTAAATCAGCTCATGAGGGTAGGGCACCATTATGGGGCTAGTATCCCGACAGGAATAGAAAGAGAGATGAGCACTGTCTCGTTTTCCTCATCGTGTGAGGGCACGGCAGGAAGGCAGCCAGCGGCCTGAGAGCCAGAGAGAGGTTTCTTGAGCAGAACCAAATCAGCCAGGACCAAGGTCCCGGACTTTCCAAAGGCACAATTGTAAGAAATAAATATCTGTTGTGTAAACTGCTGAGTTGATGGTATTTTGTTACAGCAGCCCAAACTAAGACATGTAACAATAAAATAATGAAAGAAGAAATAGGTAAATAAATACATACATACATAGATACATAAATTAGTCAAAGCATAACCCAGGACTATCTGTGCCTTGGGAGGATGTCTTTAAGTATTTTCTATCTTGAGAAAAATTGATCCACCTGTAAAATTTAAGATTTTATTTCATGGCTTGTTATAATCAGCAAGAAGTCCAGGTCATACTCTATTTTCCTTTCCAGCAGTTCTACTGACTAAAATAAATATTTTCCCATCTTTTCCCGCTTCTCCACTGGCACAGCTAGCTCAGGTGAGTGATTAAGTCGTCATTTATATCAGCTGAGTCATAAGACATAATCAAATGGCCACCAGTTGACACTCTCAATTGATCTCTTTATGACCTGTGGATAAAATAGCAAATAGCTTTTGTCTAATTAGTATTCTAGAGCTAATCCCCAGACCATCACTGTGTTCCTGGTGGGTTTCTCTTTTTTTCTTTGTTTTTAGAAAATTACTAATGAATCTGAAGTCTCCAAACCATCTGGATTAGTTTAGAGTGCTAGGGTTTGTTTTTAAACGTTCAGTTGTCAGCGATCCATCAAAGGAATGATATTTAATACCAAAAATACATGACTCTGGCCACAAGAGCTGAATGGCCGTCACTGCCTGCTCTTCTAAACTTCCTTTTACACTACATTCTCTAGTACTATTTTTTTACCTTTTTAAAACATACTTAATCCCACCATTTAGTGTTTTCTTTCATTTTTTCCCTCTCAAATTTCCTTGCTGTTCTTACGTTTACCTTACTTTGCTTGTCTTTTCTGCAACTCCTCTTTTCTCTTTACAGCTTACCCCCAATTTATTGCTCTTTCTCTTTCATTTTCCACCTTGTTTCTAAGATGTTTTTGTTTTTCCCCTGGTTAACCCACTCACATGTTTCCCCCCCACTAGCCATTGGCACCTGCGTTTTCATTTTCTCTGTCCCCGCCCATGTGATTTCGGGCCGTAACTGACTTTGGTCTTCTTGCTTCCTCTTCTCATTCTCAGAAGCTCAGATTCCCTCATGTCCTTGAACTCGCCCCCTCACTCTCATCTTCCAAAATGGGCACACAGGTGAGTCTCCAAAGTTTTCTCTTTTGCTCTGTGACAGAGTGGCACGTATCAAGGGGATTCTGAGACAAAGAATTGCTAATACTTTAAAACATACTTCGGTACACAGCCATACATCCTGAGGATTTTGAAAAATATTAACGAGCTAGAGGAAGACAACATTATGTGATTTAGATTACAACCAAGAGCAAATAAACCACACGTGAGGAAAAGAAATATTATGTGTGGTCACAATAAAACCCCCTCAACACACGCATTATGTGGATTGGTCTCTGAAAATGCCCTTTGTATAGCAGTCTTGAGATGATCATTTTGAATGTAATTGTATGATATCATGGACTTATTAAAATATTATAGAGCCAATGTATAGAAACCCTGCTCACTAAAATAAAAACTGATATTCATTTCATTCATTAATCAACAACAAGCACATTTTATAATGCCTCTGTAACATGATTTAGATACAGAGATATCCATCGCTACAGCCTAACAGTTGCTAAACATTGGCTAATTTTTGCTGATTGATAAATCACACTACTGCCTAAGTGTGCTGTCACTTCCAGCACCTGTGCACGGCCTCCTCTGCCCTTACACGTATCGTAAGTCAGCAACTGAGGAATCGATGCCTGGACCTGTTGCTATTCACGTTCCAAGTGCCGTGTACCAGAGCCAATGCTTTTTGAATTTTACCCTGGGAAAGAAATAAAAATGAAACGTTGTCCTTTTTGTTAAGCTCCCACTCCAGTGGGCGCAAGTCGTGTGGTTTGCTGTGTATCCAATCTATACATGAGTTATGGGAAAGGCCAGAAGAAGTGCGAGAAACGTAACCAATGCTGTGCTTTTCACATATGTCACCTTGTGAAGTTCCAGAAGGACCCCGCTGGCTGGGCGGGTTGCCACCAGGAGCTGAGTATTGAGCTGAGCAAGCTGATGGCGGATGCTGTCTATGGTGGCTGAAGCTTCTCTCGTCTCCTCCTCTGGGTTTATTCCACTGAACAATGGGTTGTGCGGTGGCATTTCCAGGCCTTGGATATGTAAAGTTGTGAAGCAGACCTCCAGGTTTCCTCCTGAGGTTCTGTGCTACATGTGAGTGTCACCTGTTGATGACAGTAGTTTAGGTTTCTTAAGATATGAAGATAATGGACAACTGGAATCTCAGCATTTATGCACCACTCCACGTCTTATACATATATCATTTTCTAAAACATGAATATATAATTATTATGTTATTAGGTGAAAGTGCATTACGTAGCAGCATAAATGAACAACTTTTTAACAAAAATTCCATAGACAATGAGATGTCACATGACTCAATTAATATAAACTGGTTTGAAAAGTTTCCCACAAAAAGTTTCCTACTTCTATATATTTCTGTCCTTTACGATGATGTACTTAAAGAAATGCATATGCTGACAAGGGGTAACAACAATCATTTTGTCTTTAATTATTTTCCACTCATTGTACATAGTTTCCAAATAAATACTGACCCCTCCGCTTGGTGTTTGCAGTGTCATATAACCTGACCCCCGAGCCTCTTGGGCTTCATGCTGCAGCTTGAAAACATTCGCCGTATTTTCTTTGTTTATTAATGCATTCCACAGACCCAGAAGGCAATTTTCCTATGTCTAGCTAAGCAAATCATTCCCATTCATCAACACTCACCATGAATGTCACTTCGTTACAGAATCTCCATTGCTAGTTAAGAGAGGACTATCTCTTAAAATCTTTCTGCATTTCGTGACTATCTCGATTCAGGTACTCATCACATTCAGCTGGGCTTTGTTGGTTAAGTCCATTTCACATCCTCCCTTTTAAGACATGAGCAATTTCAGACTCCGAATGCCACCATTACTCATTTGCACAGGCAACAGTGCATAGCATAATGCTACGTTAGAATGGGTATTTAATAAATAATTAATAAAGAGAGCATGAACAATATTACTTGGCCACAGGCAACTGTCAATCTTTTTATTTTTTGGTACTGTAAAAACCACCTTAAATGTTTTCTCTGTTGGATTGCCTCTCAGACCATTGCAGACCTAATTGCTCTACATGCTACAATGGCCCTTGAATAGGATTATATCGAACAGTGACTGTGAAAAATAGTGAGATAATAATAATAAACCAAAAGACAAACCAACTGGACAAACACAGTTAAGATATTGGTAAGACATTCAGCGTGGTGTGTTGTGTGATATTAGTATACTTTTCCTCCCACTTGTGAACTCATTATCTTTTAGAAGAACGTGGGCTTATGTCACAGACAGAATGAAATAGTTTATAGATTTAATTATGCACCACCAGCTGCAGGTTATTCAGGTTCTGTATCAGATGAGGTAATACATTTATAAAAAATAAATTATTTAGATTAAAATTTCATGAAGTGATTTGAAGTAGACTTACTCTCAAATCTAATTCTTACAGAGGGCTATCTAAAATGCATTGCTCTGAATATCACTGAAGGGTGGGAGACTCCACAGAGGCCACTGCGTCACACCACAGCACCACTAGTGACTAGACCAGGGACAAGAGTCCTTTCAGAAGAGACATGTTACTATTTTGTGGACACCTTCATTTGCATAAAGGCACCATTCTGTAGATCTAGTATCTAACAGCTCTAAATAATTTAGTTTGCTGAGAAAAATTTGAAGGCTCTGGTAATGAGCAAACTATAAATTCAGAAGTATTCTACTGGTACACGGCACTTATACAGATTCAGTCATAGAACTTCTAAAACAAATGAGTTCAATTCTGGATGACACGCCCCCAGGGCTACTATTTCTATAGCTCATGTTAGAAGGCTGCAGGATTTGTAGTTAGCATATGAAGATGTATTATAGCGATTTTCACTAATTTCTACCTTCTTCAAGTTGAGTTCACAAACTATGAGGTAAATGACAATAAAACAAGATACATCTTTCAAGAATAAAAATTAATATCAGCCCAGAGAAGAATCAGGGCAGCATTCAGAAGATCATCAAACTGAGAGCACTCAGCTGTGCTTCCCTGTAGGACTGTACACAGGGGTGCTGCCAGTCCTTGGGTTATGAAAAACACGGGTTTTGTATCTTTGACGTTAAGTTGAATTTGTATGTTAGTTGGAACAGGTACATTTCACATTTACCTTTGACTTGTAATAGCCTCCTTCTTAAGTGCAAGTTATATATAAGTGGTATGTTTTTAACTTGGGGACTCCGTGTATTGCTAGCTGTGGAAGCTCACAACAGTCTTGCTGGGCATGGACTTTACTGGTTCTCCACCATACAGGCATGAGTGAGTGCCCAAAGGGCTTCTTTCCTTCTCCAGCCCCTCTGGAGGTCAACTTACTCCACGTGACACAGTGTCCCTAACCTATATCACATTGCTTGTGTGGTTCAGACCTCTCACTCCAGGTGACGTTGTTACTATCAGGGTAACAAAGAACCCAGGCAAACAACGGCATCCCTATCAGACATGATGTTCCAAGGGCTTAAGGTCTTTGCCAGAAGCCCAGGTCAAAACCCAGACTTCTCCTTTGCCAAGCTGAAAACTCTTTGCTACACAATATCTGTTTTCACTGAAGTGATCAGAATAACATTTATGTAAAAAAAAATACTATTGGGAAACTTGCCCATTGTCTAGATAGTTGGAATGCAATGCTGGTATTTAGGAATTAGGTTTTAAACAGTTTTCTCTGTTTTATTTTCAGGAGATTATTAAAAAAGATGAAATCGATCACTTCCAATATCATGACGCAGAGAATATCTTTGAAATAGGACTTAAACTTTAATTATCATATAATTTTTTTATTTAAAATTATAAAGTAGAAAATGTCCTTAAAGCATTCCTTTGAAGATGAGTAAATTTAAAATAGCCAACTTTTAAAAGTTGATTTTTAACAATAGTTTTCCTGTTTCTGAGACCTAATAAGCCAAGTTGCTCTTTTTTATCCCATCCTCAGCAGGAATGCACATCTTATGACCAAGTTGTAAACCGTTAACAGCATAAGGTTGTAATGAAAGTGCTAACATGATCTTCATTGTAATGGTGAGATTTGCATCAATTTAATCTCTTAGCTGTTTAATGGAAATACAATCTAGTACTAAAGACATTATCTGATATTTTGGCAAGTGAATGGGGCCGTAATCTTGTTCAAACCAGTAGATCTTGATTCTCTCTGAGGTACCTCAGTGATACATAATGGTGCTGTGTTTTCACGTATGCGTATTATATTCACTTAAAAGGAAATAAAAGTTCCCATTCTTTCTTCATAGCTCTGTCTTCCTACTTCAACACAGGTGTCAGAGATAATATAAAGGGGCTTCTCATCCTTCATTTATTCAGGAGTAACCAATTCAATCTTTATTTATTTACTTATTTTTTTGTAGTTTTTTTTTTCTCTTTTTGCCCCAGGGCCGGGTTTGAACCTGCCACCTCCAGAATATGGGGTTGGCACCCTACTCCTTGAGCCACAGGCACCACCACCAATTCAATCTTTAAAAAAGAACTATGAATTCCAAGGTACAAAACAGGCAACCCCACATTAGAGAAGAACCACAATGACACTTTCCATCTGAAGCCTGACTGGTTCCATATTCTTACTGTATCCAGGTGGGATTTATCTCATCTTCAGACTTTTCTTTATTTACTTGTACTATCATTATTTTTTTTAATAATTTTATTAAATCATAATTGTGTACATTGTTGCAATCATAGGGCAGAATGTGCTTCATATACAATCAGAAACATTTTGATCATACTGTGAGAGATAGCCCTCATAGCATTTTCTTAATCACTATATACAGACATTGATACTTTGATACTCTACATTTAATAAGTTTCACCAGTACCCTACTAAGACGCACCGTAGGTGTGATCCCACCAATTGCCCTCCCTCCACCCATCCTCCCCCCTCCCCTACTATCATTATTTTTAAGTGTCATCACCAAGTAGTAATTTTTTTTTTTTTTTTTTTTTTTTTTAGCGCAGACACTATTAATTAATCATCTATGGATAGTTTGAGGGCAGAGACTATTAATTAATCATCTATGCCTTTTCCACATGGGAAAATAGGTGCTTTATAAGTTTGTATAAGTAATATTTCTAAAATATAATTATTAATTTTTATAAATGGATACTCCAACATACCATGTCTTAAAAATAATCTGTGTCATTCACATCACTGTGGAATCTATAAGCTCTCTTTCTGTAGTCAGAAATTATTGGTTTTATTATTTTTTTAAATAAGATATAACATTATAAGTCATGAACTCCCTGTAAAACAAATACTACTGTTGGTTTTGAGCAGAAATTATCTTGAGATACTTTAGGAGAGGCATCAATATATTTGCAGGTTATTGGCTTCTGGAAATTTTTTTTGTTATTAGATTCAATTTATCTGATTCTGTGCTAAAGGTTATTATCTATCAACTTTAGTTAGCCATACTAGATTTCAATAAATGCTTGCTGAATTTTATTAAAACAATTGCAAAAATTTTAAATGTCTAATAATGATGTTCTTTACAGCACTGACAGTCTTTCCTCATTCATTGACTGTTTCTCTTTGAAATGGGGCTTGGTACTAACAGAAAGCAACCATGAGCATTACATTTGTTTTTCCTCATAGGGGAGATATTGAGGTAGTGAAGGTTGTATGTCCTGGGGGACGTTTGCCAGTGGGGTTCAGATGCTTGTGTTAGGCATGAAACAGAGCCTGCTCTTGGTCAAGGGATGCATAGGAGGATGAGAATTTAAAATCTAAAATTTTCACAGGAAAATTAAAAAAATAAGGAGAAGATGAATAAAATGCTGGCAGATGATACAAAAACGTTATCACTCAGAGAGCACTAGTGAGGGCGAATGTGTTACTGCAGATTTAGAAACAGGGATTTCTGATATTTATTTTACCTTTTTTTCTTTTCTTTTTTTTTTTTTTTTTTGAGACAGAGTCTCACTACTCACCCTCAGTAGAGTGCTGTGGCATCACAGCTCACAGCAACCTCAAATCAACCTCCCAAGTAGCTGGGACTACAGGTGCCCTCCACAACACCCGGCTATTTCTTTTTAGAGATGGGTTCTTGCTCTGGCTCTGTCTCAGGATGGTCTCCAACTCATGAACTCAGATTATACAACTGCCTTGGCCTCAAGCTATGTATTTTTTTATAATAATTTTATTAAATCATAATTGTGTACATTGGTGCAATCATAGGGCAGAATGTGCTTCATATACAATCAGAAACATTTTGATCGTACTGTGAGAGATAGCCTTCATAGCATTTTCTTAATCACTATAT
>CAUYRH010152823.1:0-11361 GCA_963574655.1 Perodicticus potto
GTTGCGGCGGGCACCTGTAGTCCCAGCTACTTGGGAGGCGGAGGCAGGAGACTCGCTTGAGCCCAGGAATTGGAGGTTGCTGTGAGCTGTGATGCCACAGCACTCTATCCAGGGTGACAGCTGAGGCTCTGTCTCAAAAAATAAAAATAAATAAAAAAATAAATAAAAATAAGAAAACAAGGAAATCAAAAGTGTTGAGTTGTGAGATGCAAGATAAAGGTTAGGTGAGGGTAGTGTTGCACACAGGTAATCCTAGCACTCTAGGAGGGAGACCGAGGCAGGTGGATCGCTTGGAATGACCCACCCGAGCAAGAGCGGACTGTCTCTACTAAAAATAGAAAAATTAGCTGGGCTTGAGGCTGGCACCTGTCCTCCCAGCTACTTTGGGGGCTGAGGCAAGAGGATTGCTGAAGGCCAAGAGTTTGAGGTTGCTGTGAGCCTTGATGCCATAGCACTGTACCAGGGTAACAGAGTGAGACTGTTTCAGGTGGGAGGAGGGACATTATCCGTGCCTACTGCTGCTGAACGGTCTGGTAAGCTTGGTCCAGAGACATGGCTATTGGATTGATTACCTTGGAGGTCACTAGAGAATACCACTGGGTGACCTTGGCTTGATTTATGTGGGTAAATCAAGGATGTGAACCTGATAAAATGGGTCGAGGAATGTCTGGGAAAGTGAGAAAATAAAGACAGTACATATAGGCAACTTGAGAGAAGTGTTGTAAAGGGGACGGACATTTGAGGATAAGTGTAGAAGACGAGGTTAAAGGAGGAAATGTTTTTGTTTTTTATTGAGACAGAGTCTCACTTTGTCACCCTTGGTAGAGTGCCGTGACGTCACAGCTCACAGCAATCTCAAACTCTTGAGCTTAAGCGATTCTCTTGCCTCAGCCTCTCAAGTAGGTGGGACTACAGGCACCCACCACAGTGCCCGGCTATTTTTTATTGCAGTTGTCATTATTGTTTGCTGGCCTGGGTCAGGTTTGAACCTGCCAGCCGCGGTGTATGTGGCTGGTGCTGTAACCACTGTGCTAAGGGCGCGGAGCCAAAGGAGGAAATGTTTTAAAAGATGACAGAGTTCTAGAGCATGTTTATACGCCATTGGCAAGATACAGTGGAGGAAAAAACATGGGTGATGCAGGAGACAGAAGGCTTGCTTGACCCCTCTAGGAGTGAAATCCATGGGGAGATATAAAGAAACAGGGAGAAACCCTGGATAGGAACAGGGATACTTCTACTGATACAAGTAACAAAGATGAAGATGGATGAAAATACAGGGAGAGGGAAAGCAAGTCCTAAGACCTTACTTTGAGAGAGGATTCCTTCCTCAGGGACTTGATAGGTGCATGAGAACTTGACTGTTAAACAGAGTGCTGCCTTACTAACTGGCAAATGGAACAGTGTCCTCGAGCTAGCAAAAGGCATATTGTTTATAGGACAGCAATGGTGAGAAGCCAAATTACTAGAAAGCTTTGATTAGCAGTTAGATTAAGAGATGTTAGTAGGCAGTGCCTGTGGCTCAAGGAGTAGGGTGCTGGCCCCATATGCCGGAGGTAGAAGGTTCAAGCCCGGCCCTGGCCAAAAAAACCTGCAAAAAAAGATGTTAGTTATAACTAGGCATGGCGGCTCACACCTGTAATTGCACCCTTTTGGGAGGGTGAGTTGAGAGGGTAACTTGAAGCCAGTAGTTTGAGATCAGCCTGGACAACAAGCAAGACCCCCATCTCCACAAAAAAAATTTTTAGTTTTTTAAAATAATTTTTAATTATTAAAATTTTAAAATTATTTAGCCGGGTGTTGTGGTAGGTGCCTGTAGTCCCAGCTAGTCGGGAGGCTAAGGCAGGAGAATGGCCTAAGCCCAGGAGTTGGAGGTTGCTGTGAGCTGTGAAGCCACAGCACTCTATCGAGGGTGATAAAGTGAGAATCTGTCTCTAAAAAAAAAAAAAAAATTAAAAATTATTTTAAAAATAATTGAGGGAGAGATTGAGGTGGGAGAAAGGTTAATTTGAGACCAGCTTTAGTGACAGAGTAAGACCCTATATCTAACAAAAGAAAAAAGGAGGGGTGATAGGAGGTAGAGAGAGATGGGGGGGAAAGGGAGATAGATGTTAGTTATACATATAACTTAACCATTTAATTCACGCTTTCTAAATGCTGGAGTCAAATTGTCCTGGATTTAGATCTTACCTGTGTTAACTGTGTGATCTCAGGTGAAGTAACAACTACAGGTTTCTCCTCTACAAGACAGGATGATAATTGTACTTGAAACAGTGTGTAAGGATTAGACAAAAAAATGCCAGTAAAGCTTTTGACATGATTCTAGGTACCAGTAATCATAGAGTAAATGTAAAGTGTTGTTAACTTTTTTTTTTTTAATGCTTTCTGTTATCTACCCTCACTCCCAACTCTACCTTCTGATGGATATGATCTTTCTAGGATCATTAATAGAATCAGATAAGTTACTGACGAGATTTTCTCTGGCCTGGTAGCCATTCTTTCTGGGAAAGGCATACTTTATGTTATGATTCTCAGAAGAACAACTCTATTTCCAGATATTCCTTGGCACCCATTGTTGTCCCATGTAAAGTTTACAATGATTGTGATCATTTTTTTAACCCTTTAAGCAAGAGAATCAACAGATGGAGAGATGTTTTGATCAGTAACAATAGGCAAGAATCTTAGTGTCCACTTTAAAGTAGGGCCTAAAGTTACATGTGAACATTTCTATTGTCTCTGTACCTATTGAGAACACGTGTGAGACACAATCCAGTTGAGCATATATATATTGAGTACTTGCTGTGTGCAGCTTTCTGTTTTAGGCACTGGAGAGTCAAAGGTGATTCAAGATGTGTTTCTGCCCTTGAACTCAAATTTAAGAGGTAAACTGGTTAAAAAATTAATGCAGTGCTCGGCGCCCTTAGCCCATATACACCTAGGCTGACAGGTTCGAACCTGGCCCGAGCCAGCTAAGTAACAGTGACAACTGCAACAGAAAAATAGCCGGACATTATGGCAGGCACCTGTAGTCCCAGCTACTAAAGGCTGAGGCAAGAGAATTGCTTAAGCCCAAGAGTTTGAGGTTGCTGTGAGCTGTGACACCATGGCACTCTACTAAGGGTGACATAGTGAGACTCTTGTCTCAAAAAAAAAAAAATGCAGTAATTGTTACAATTGGGAAGACATGAGCTCACAGGTAAAGGAGCAAATCACTCTCCAGGACTTTCTCATTTCAGCTGAGTCTAAAGGATTAACAATGCAAGCAGGACAAAGGCATGTAAGGTAAAGAGCCATGATCAAAGGCACAAGTGCATAAAAGTGTTTAAGGGATAGCAAGTCATCCCACATCACTAGTCTAGGATGTAATGATGCTAAATCTTACAAGATGTTTAGAAAGCTTTCATTGCCTACCAACATCACTTGCCAAGGCTCTAACATTTTAAAGACTTACCTTTACCACATCATCTCCCACCCAGACCACAGATTTTTTTTTTCTATTTTTTTTTTTTTTTGAGACAGAGCCTCAAGCTGTCTGTCACCCTTGGTAGAGTGCTGTAGCATCACAGCTCACAGCAACCTCCAATTCCTGGGCTCTAGCAAGTCTCCTGCCTCCGCCTCCCAAGTAGCTGGGACTACAGGCGCCCTCCACAACGCCCGGCCATTTTTTTTTTTTTTTTGGTTGCAGCCGTCATTGTTTGGCGGGCCCCGGGCTGGATTCGAACCCGCCAGCTCAGGTGTACGTGGCTGGTGCCTTAGCCCGTTGAGCCACAGGCGCTGAACCTTTTTTTCCCTTATTAATACCAACTTTCTTCAGACCCCAATGAAAGCATATTTATTTATTTGTTAACCTGTCAGCTCAAATGACTTCTTTCTAAAGTCTGAAGAACTTTACCTAGACCTACAACCCACATTTAGAAAGTAGGTTAATTTTATTCTGTGCTTTTACCTTTATTTTACAAGAATGCGTTGATCATCTTTAACCCATGTCATCCGTATATTTTTCATTTTGCGAAACACCATGTCTGCCTTTCCAAGTGATGCTCAGTGCTCTGTTTGGTAACCCAGTTTTGTCCTAAATTCAAGAAGCAAAGTGACTTCCTCAGGGTTGTCTAGCAACTTCTTGACAAAACCAGAATGAGTACAGTTAAATGTTTAATGTCACCCTCTCTGGATGCTCAGAGGGTGACATTAAACATTATCCGTGGCTTCACTTTCTAAGGTTTCAGTTACCTGAAGTCAACAGTAGCCTGAAAATATTAAATGGAAAATTCTAGACGTAAACAATTCACAAGTTTTCAATTGCATGCCATTCTGAGTATTGTGATGAAATCTCATTGTCCCACTCCATACTGTCTGAATCATTTCTTTCTGCTGTATATCCATGCTGTATCCACTACCCACTCATGAGTCATTTAGTCTCAGTTATCAGATCAAAACACATAGTATATATAGGTTTTGGTGCCATCTGTGGTTTCAGGCATCTACAGGAGTGTGGGGGGGGGTGTCTTGTAATATATTCCTCTAGGATGGGGGGACTACTGTACTCTGGTCTTTCAGCCCTACCCTGATTCTTCCTGTTCTCCATTGACTGCTCGGAGCCCCTCACTCTGTGAGGTAACATTTCCATGTTTATAGAGGCCTCTGGAGATTTTGCTTTAGCCTTGGTGTGCCTTGGAAGGGCAAAGGGAGATCTATCAGGAAAGTTCAGGGCCTCCCTGCTCCTTGACCTCTCCAAATCTCATGTGATTTATTTATGGGGAGAAAAGATTTCTACCCCTAAAAGAAGTTGGGCACTACTGCCTTAACCCAAAGGAAAGGCTTTTATAGTGGAAATTTCAGGAACTTTGGCAGGCAGATAGCAGAAATATTTAAAGTGAAATATTAAGTATCTCCCAAATAACTGCTAAGGAACCACATTTATGCTCAAAGCTCGGTAATAGAGGTGATGTCCCTAGGCCCCCAAATGCCTTTTATTTTATCTTATATTAGTGTCAAGAGACCAGACTGAAGCTGATGAGGATTATAAGGTGAAAATCAAGAGGGAAAAGGTGTAGGCTACAGGTGTGGCAGGAGCATTGTGGTCACTGGACATCATCCCGGCAGTCATATGAAACTCCACGGTATAGCAAGGATATCTCAAGCTTCTGCTTTGAGCCCATATTCATCTCTCTTTGCCCCATCCAAGGACACTTCCTCTTGGATGGCTTCCAGACCACCCTTACTAGTCTTGTCACTCACATGCTTCTCTAGGGCTCCCCCCTCAGTGAACGACACCATTATCCATCGTCCAGGCCAGAAACTTGGGCTTCATTTTCTCACCACCTCCTCCCATCAGTCATGAAACCCTGTCCATTCTACCTTTGGAACATCCCTTCACCCCAACCTCCCTTCCATCTGTACCACTCTGGCCCAGGCCATGCCTGCTTTTTCTGATGATAGCTATAAACTTCTCCCTGCTTCCTGCCTCCTCCTTCCACACAACTTCTAGAAGGACTCTTCCAGAGCACAGATGTGATCACAAAATTCCCCGCTTTACGCCTATGGTTGGCTCCCCAGTACTGGGGCTAAATTTCAAACTCTTCAGCCACTCCGCAGACCCCCATGACCAAGCAAGCCCCTGCTCACCTCTTCAACCTCATTTCTTTTCTTTCCTTTTTTTTTGAAACTTTCACTCTATCAACCTAGATAGAGTGCTGTGCCATCACAGCTCACACACAGCTCACAGCAACCTCAAACTCTTGGGCTTAAGCAATTCTCTTGCCTCAGCCTGCCAAGCAGCTGGGACGATTAGGCGCCCACCACAACGCTTGGCTATTTTTTGTTGGATTTGTCATTGTTGTTTAGCAGGCCCAGGTGGGATTCGAACCCACCAGCCCCAGCGCTTGTGGCTGGCACCCTAAACACTGGGCTACAGGCATTGAGCCAGTTTTTCTATTTTTAGCAGAGACCAGGTCTCACTTTTACTCAGGCTGGTCTTGAACTCCTGAACAAAGGAATCTGCCATCCTCGGCCTTCCAGAGTGCTAGGATTACCGGTGTGAGCCACCCAGGGGGAGCATTCAGCCTCATTTCTAACTACTACTTGCAGTTCCTGTGGATTCAACTTGCCTCCTCCACCAGTGTGACCACAGCCCTCCACCCTCTGTGGTCCTCTATTCAGGTTTTGTTCCACTTCTTAAATGGGATTCCAGTAGTCAAAAGTGCATTCCAGGCCAGGCATGATGGCTCATGCCTGTAATCCTAGCACTCGGGGAGGCCCAGGTGGTTGGATTGCTTGAGCTCAGGAGTTTGAGACCAGCCTGAGCAAGAGGGAGACACCGTCTCTACTAAAAATAGAAAAATTAGCGGGGCATGGTGGCATGTGCTTATGGTCTCAGCTACTTGAGAGGCTAAGGAAAGAGGGGAAGCTAAGGCAAGAGGATCCTATGAGTCCAGGAGTCTGAGGCAGCTGTAAGCAATGACGCCAGGGCACTCTAGCCTGGAGCAAAAGAGTGTGACTCTGTCTCAAAAAAAAAAAAAAAAGTGCATTCCAGGCCTGGCAGACCAGCCTATAATCCTAGCAATCTGGGAGGCCAACGTGGGTGGATCACTTGAGCTCAGGAGTTCAATACCAGCCTGAGTTGTTTCGGTGCCTGTAACTCAGTGGTTAGGGCACTGGCCACATACACCAAGTCTGGTGGGTTCCAATCTGGCCCAGGCCTGCTAAACAACAATGGCAACTGCAACAAAAAAATAGCTGGGCATTGGGGCAGGCAAAAGTGAGTCCTGGTCTCTATTAAAAATAGAAAAACTGGCTTGATGCCTGTTGCCCAGTGGTTAGGGCGCTGGCCACATGCAGTGGAGCTGGTGGGTTTGAACCCAGCTTGGACCTGCTAAACAACAATGACAACTGCAACAAAAAAATAGCCAGGTGTGTGGCGGGCTTTTGTAGTCCCAGCTACTTGGGAGGCTGAGGCAAGGGAATTCCTTAAGCCCAAGAGTTTGAGGTGGCTGTGAGCTGTGACGCCATGGCATTCTACTGAGGGTGACATAGTTAAAACTCTGTCTCAAAAATAAATAAAAAATTTAAAAAATACCAGCCTGAGCAAGAGTGAGACCCCATCTCTACTAAAAATGAAAAATTGAAGCAAAGAGGATGACTTGAGCCCAAGAGTTTGAAGTTGCTGTGAGTTACAACACCATGGAACTCTACTGAGGGCAAAAAAGTGAGACTCTGTCTTGAAAAAAATTGCATTCCAAAGAGCTCTGTCCCCGTGAAGGAACTGGAGACAGTGCTTTGACTTTACAGGCCTATTCTGTGTTGAATGTATAATTTCACACTCAGAATGTTTTCAGGTTGCTTTTGAGATAAGACTAGTACCACTCCTTTGAACCATAGGCGCCGCCCCTCAAAATGCCTCTTTTTTTTGTAGAGACAGAATCTCACTTTTATTGCCCTCGTAGGCCCCATATGCCAGAGGTGGCTGGTTCAAACCCAGCCCCAGCCAAAAAAACTGCAAAAAAAAAAAAAGAGGCATTTTGAATGTCTAGAAGAGAGGTTTTGGTTTTTGTTTTGTTTTGAGACAGAGTCTCAAGCTGTTGCTCTGGGTAGAGTGCTGTGGGATCATAGCTCACAGCAACCTCAAACTCTTGAGATTTTTAGTAGAGATGGGTCTTGCTATTGTTCAGGCTAGTCTCGAACTGGTGAGCTCAAGCAATCCACCTGCCAGAGCCTCCCAGAGTGCTAGGAATGCAGGTGTGAGCCACTGAGCCCAGCCAAGGAGAGAGGTTAATGCATCTGCGTGGTGTCAGTGGGGATGAAAAGATGTGGAAGGGGCTGGGCATGGTGGCTCACACCTGTAATCCTAACACTCTGGGAGGCCAAGGCAGGAGTTAAAGCCAGAAGTTCAAAACCAGCCTGAGTAAGAGCAAAATCTCTTTTCTACAAAAAAAAAGAAAAGAAAGGAAAAAAAATTAGCAGGGCATAGTGGCACACACCTGTAGTTCCAGTTACTTGGGCAGCTAAGGCAGGAGAATTACTTGAGTCTAGGAGTTTGAGGTTGTAGTGAGCTGTGATGATGCCATTGCACTCTAGCCTGGGTGACAGAGCAAGACCCTGTCTAAAAAAAAAAAAAAAAAGAGCAGGGAAAAATGTAGACGTAGTTTAGAAATATTTAAGACATCTTTTTTTTTTTTTTTTTGGCTTGGCACCTGTGGCTCAACGGGATAAGGCGCCATCCACGTACACCTGAGCTGGCAGGTTCGAATCCAGCCTGGGCCCGCCAAACAACAATGACGGCTGCAATCAAAAAATGGCCAGGCGGCTCAGTGCCTGTGGCTCAACAGGCTAAGGCGCCAGCCACGTACACCTGAGCTGGCGGGTTCGAATCCAGCCCAGGCCTGCCAAGCAACAATGATGGCTGCAACCAAAAAATAACTGGGCATTGTGGCGAGCGCCTGTAGTTCCAGCTACTTAGAGGCAGAGGCAGGAGACTTGCTTGAGCCCAGGAATTGGAGGTTGCTGTGAGCTGTGATGCCATAGCACTCTACCCAGGGGGATAGCTTGAGGCTCTGTCTCAAAAAAAAAAAAAAAAAAAAATGGCCAGGCGTTGTGGCGGGTGCCTATAGTCCCAGCTACTTGGGAGGCAGAGGCAGGAGACTCGCTTGAGCCTAGGAATTGGAGGTTGCTGTGAGCTGTGATGCCATAGCACTCTATCCGGGGTGACAGCTTGAGGCTCTGTCTCAAAAAATAAATAAATAAATAAATAAAAAATAAAAAAATAAAAAAAGACATCTTTTTTTTTTTTTTTTTGAGACAGAGTCTCACTATGTTGCCCTCGGTGTCACAGCTTATAGCAACCTCAAACTCTTGGGCTTAAGCGATTCTCTTGCCTCAGGCTCCCAAGTAGCTGGGACTACAGGTGCCTCCCACAAAACCTGGCTTTTTTTTTCTTGTTTTTTGTCATTGTTGTTTAGCAAGCCCATCAGCTCCTGTGCATGTAGCCAGCGCCCTAACCACTGAGCTGCAAGTGCTGAGCCTATTTAAGACATCTGATTGAGAGTATTCTCATGGTTGGGATGAAGGAACAGAGGAAAGAGTTAAGGACAAGGCCCACTTGCATGGCTTTGTTACCTATGTAGTTGGTAACCCTAAAGGAGAAACAGATTTTTTTTTGAGACAGAACCTCAAGCTGTCACCCTGGATAGACTGCTGTGGTATCACAGCTCACAGCAACCTCCAATTCCTGGCCTCAAGCGAGTCTCCTGCCTCAGCCTCCCAAGTAGCTGGGACTACAAGCGCCCACCACAATGCCTGACCATTTTTTGGTGGCAGCCATCATTGTTGTTTGGCGGGCCTGGGCTAGATTCGAACCCGCCAGCTCAGGTGTACGTGGCTGGTGCCTTAGCACGTTGAGCCATAGGCGCCAAGCCGAGAAACAGGTTTTGAGATGTGGAGTTCAATTCTGAGCATGTTGAGTTTTGAAGTGCCCTGACCATTCAAAAGAAAGTGTCCAGTCAGCAGTTGGGTGTGGGGTCTGGCAGTAAGGTGAGAGCAGTGTGAATGATTAGCATACAGCCTCAGCATTTAGAAGGAAGCCAGAAGATGAATGAGGTGGTCTAGGGGTTTGTTTTGAGAGAGGAGGAAGGGCCTAGAATGCAGTCCTGTTCAGTTAATGTTTAAGAGGATGCAGGAGGAAGAGAATAAGGTTGTAAGGAAATTCAGAGGCGATAGCTAGAAATGTAGATGTATCAGCTATAGCAATTCAGTTGCTTATTCACCTGCTCTAAGTCAATACTTACTGAGAGTCCACGTGCCCTGTAGTGTATCCAGAGACAAGTGATACTTGACCCTTAACATTAGACTAGTGGCCATCACCTGGTTGCAGCCTTCTGAAACAAGAGGCCCCTTTCTCACAATGGCAATCTTATTTTCTAAATGATACTGTGCTGCTTTACCAGTTTATATGAGGCACTGGAGTCCTTCCCAGGCTCACTTTGTGGTATCACCCAGGCCCAGAAAAGTCAGGCCTGGCAGCCAAGCCAAGAGCCTTCTGTCTGTAGAGGAGGATGGCCTCATCAATAGGTCACTCCAGGGCTGTCTGGGGCGGGGCGGGGGAGGGGGGATGCAGGGAAAGAAGGGGTTGTGTCATGTGCCTGGGGTTCAATAAATTGTACCCACACAGGCACAGAGGCACACAAGGAAGGCACCCCCGCTCTGTGGGCGAGACAAAGCAGCAGTACTCTTCCCACATGTCAACCCATCTGCTTCTTAGTCTTCAGAAACATGCCTTTTCTCCTTTCATTTATTTATTATTTATTTATTTATTTATTTATTGGTTCTCTATAGCTTTCAATACATGCGGAAGAAGAGTGCAAGACAGGAGAAAAGGTAAGGTTGCAAGAGGGCAAGAGGAAAGGAGGGGGGTTGTGCCAGCAACCAGCAACGGAATAAATTCTATCACGGACCACTTCTGCCTGGCCCTTTTTTTTGCTATGAGTGTGGTTATCAGTTTCCTCTGGGCAGAGCCCCATAGACAGTGGCCAAGACGTGGCTGTGGCTTCAGTGGACTTAAGCGATGGGCATTACTCAGTGTGTCACAGGCCTTAGAGACCCACTTTACCTGTCCCCTCACAGAGGCTGGCATAGGCTCCACAGAAAAGCTGGCTACAGGCTTTCCCTGTCCTGGTACCTTTGACTCCTGATAGTGTCATCAACTTCCCATCACCTAGGGCATCAGGCTCCCAACTATCCTAAAGCCAAGGCAAAAGGAATAAGGGCTTCCCTGAACCTGCATGACAATAGGGCAGGAGATGGGGGGAGCGTTGTGAGGCTTTTTGCCCTGTGTGAAGACCTGTTGGAGGCACCTGTGAGGCACATAGGGCAGGGGGAAGATCTATAGGTGGGAGACAAGGGTTCTACCACCAGACATGGGGCTGGGCCTGGTGTAGGCGTCCATTCAGCTTGACTTCAAGCCATGGATAAAGAGTATTTAGTGGCTGTCCTAGGGTCAGTCTATGCTGTTCTGAGCCAGGTAGGCTATGGGCAAAGGCCTGAGGGTCTAGCCACTTTTGCCCTAGTTCTTTCCTTAGCTATGCTTACAGTGCCCTAATCCTATCTCCTATCCCACCCCTACCCTGACCGTCACTCCTTCCCTTGCCTTGAGCTGAGTACTGTGCTTGGGCCTCAGGACTCTTCTATAGAAGACAGAGTCTTCAGGGATTCTATCTCTTCCCAGCATTGTAGAGCAGGGATTTTTAGCGACAGCTGCAGTTGACCCTCAAGGTGGGATGAAGATATTTTTTCCATCCTCAATTTTTTTTTTTTTTTTTTTTGTAGAGACAGAGTCTCACTTTCTTGCCCCTCGGTAGAGTGCCGTGGCGTCAC
>CAUYRH010152824.1:0-17894 GCA_963574655.1 Perodicticus potto
GAAGGCTGAGACAAGAGAATCGCTTGAGCCCAAGAGTTTGAGGTTGCTGTGAGCTGTAATACCAGGGCAAAACTCTGTCTCAATAAATAAATAAACAAACAAACTAACTCTGGGAAACTGACAGAGCTCGGTTGTTTGTTATATAAATGTGATTTATTTTGTTTCCTTAATAAAAGGGGAGGGTGGTATTAGGAAAAAGAAAATGTAGCAAGTGCTAAGCAATAATGAAAAGGATGGTAACAAAAAAAATTAATGAGCAAAACTTTAAACTATTTTATATAACGGTAAGAAAGGAAGTTTCTCAGTTTTCAAATTCAAATTTAAATGTGAGCACATCTGTGAAGAGAAGCTTTTCCTGACCCTTCCAGGATGAGGGCGTCACTCCCTCTTCTTCCGCCAACCTTTGGGTACATCTCCGATGGTTCCGGCTACTTACTTCCTCTCCCTGCCCTCTA
The DNA here is from genome assembly GCA_963574655.1 of Perodicticus potto. Lineage (NCBI taxonomy): Eukaryota > Metazoa > Chordata > Mammalia > Primates > Lorisidae > Perodicticus > Perodicticus potto. The sequence goes on from CAUYRH010152824.1 coordinate 456, forward strand.
AGAATCCCTACCGTAGAGTCCCACAGCTTCCGTCTGGAGAAGTCCTACCCCTTAGACATAGTAAACTGGCAAGAGTGTGAAAACCACTGCTTAGTGTATGCGGAAACAAACTTAATAATTCCTTAGAATGGAAGCAACGAAAAGTTACAGCTCCATAAAGTGAACTACAATCAGTCTTCTAAACTTTCTTTCAACTTCTCAAAAGTAAACACACTGTTCTATAATACAAAAGGTCAACCAGCATTTACAATATGACAAACTAAAATATTTCTGACATCTTAGAATAATTTCTCCCCTGACTTACTCTTTTGTATTATACGTGTGTAATGGTAAAAGATATGGTCGAATGTTTTATGGAAGAATTAGTCATAATAGCCAAAAGGTAAGACAACTAAATGTCTACCAACTGATGAATAAACAAACAAAATATGTTATTTCCAGACAACAAAATGTGGCAGTAAAAAGGAATGCAATACTGATGTATAATACAATATGGATGAACTCTGTAAATATTATGCTAAGTCAAAGAAGCCAGGTCAAATATTATAATTGTAAGAATCAGTGTATTTAAAAATAAGGTCCAGAATAGACATAAAGACTATAGTATATCCGTGGTAGCTTAAAGCTGGGGAGGTGAGGATGAGAAGGAGATGCTAGCTAAAGGATGCAAACTTTCTTTCTGAGGTGATAAAAATGTACTAAAATCGACTGTGGGACTGGCTGTAAAACTAGGAATATACTAAAAACCGCTGACTTGTACCCTTTGTATACAAGTCGCCCATGGTATAACATATGAATTATCTCTCAATAAAGGTATCATCAAAAAGGAAAAAATATAGTCTCTTCATATCCTATACCGATTGTTGTCTCTTTCCTTCACTCAAATCTCATCTCTTCTCGTCACCTTTCTGCGTAGCTCTAGTAACCTCCCACTTCTCTCATCCCCAGATAAACTACATTCACCATGAAGGCCACCGACAGGCTGCACAATTCATAAAGCTCCGGCAGAGAGTGCCTAGAGTCGAAAGGGGGCAGAGTAATTTCCCACTGGGCCTAAACACTGTTGTCGTCTTGTGTCACCCTCAGTTTTTTAAAGAGCAAACTTGGTTTATGTCATGTTCATTTAGTTTCTGTTTTTTCCATAGTGTCCAGTCAATGTGCCGAAGGAACTGCTTATTTGTTGGGCAGGTTTCATAACCACAACAGGGGCAAAGTCATTACAAACGATCCACGAGCATCAGGAGGGATATGAAGAAATGACCAGCGTGACGAACATGCCAAACCGGGGGTGGGGGCGTGAGGGGTGGGAGGGGACGGTTGGAGGGGGGATAGTAACTTTTCTCTGCCAATACCATCAGCTGCCCTCCCTTCAGCCACCTCAAATAGCACGCAAAATAAGATAATACAGGCTTGGTGACCAAATGAAACTTCAATACAAGTCGTTTCAAATACCACAAAGACTTCCCCTCCACACCCTGTTCTAGAAAGGTTTTCAGTGCCACTGGAAGGCACCAAATATTAGTATCGCACTTTGCCTTACAGGAAAAAGAATTTTCTTCTTTTCTTTCTTTATTTAATTTGTTCACATCTTAACATCTTCAGAATTGCTTCTGATATCTTTATTCAAAGCTACAGTGAATTTACATCACCTTCTATGGAGGTGCAGAGGGGAGAAGGTAGTGACTCAGTAAAGAAGACAAAAAATAAATCACCTCTCGAGAGTTAGAAAAAAATCTGTGACTTCTAATGACTGCCTGATCTCCAATTCAGTATGCTGGAAATAGGTGTGCCGGCAGTCTGCACGAGGATCACAACTTCCCGCCTGATTGCACAGGCACGGGGAGCACCATCTGGGTGGGAAATGGCAACCATCCAGCCATTCCAGTGGAGCCTGGGCACCAAAATCAGAATGATGAAAACATCCAGCTGGCAATCTGCTAAACAAAGAGCTCATCCAAATATTAATAAATTCCCTTCCAATTCTTTATTTTTTTCTCAGCAATTTAACTGTAAAGCCCACCAGCTTTTGTTCTTAAGTATAAGCCTCAAATAGAAGAAGATATGAAATAGCAGAAAGACTGAACCAAGAATATGGAGACCAAGTTCCAGCCCTGCTATGTGACTTTGAGCACATTCTATAGCCTATCTGGGCTGCAATATTTTTCCCTATTAAAAAAAAATAATAGACTAAATGATCCCAAATCTACAGAGTTAGGTCAACCTAAAACACAATATTATGCTGAGACTTTATTCAAGAACACACTAAAAAATAAGATTCCAGGCTGGGGGTGGTGGCTCATGCCTGTAATCCTAGCATTCTGGGGGGCCAAAGCTGGTGGACTGCTTGAGCTCAGGAGTTCCAGACCAGCCTGAGAAAGAACAAGACCTCAACTCCACTAAAAGAAGAAAAACTAGGCGGGCACTGTGGCAGGCAGCGGTAGTCCCAGCAACGTGGGAGGCTAAGGCAATAAGTTCACCGGAGCCTAGCAGTTTGAGGTTACTGTGAGCTATGACACCATTGCCCTCTACCAGGGCAACAGAGAGAGACTGTGTCTCAAAAAAGTAAATAAATAAGGTTCTGAAAATCTTAATGTCGCCTCTCAAATTCTATAACCTGTTCCTACTATATCCTCCTGATGGCTACTGGAAGAAAGAAGTGCTATGGTATGGCCCAACTTCTATAAAAATAAGAAAAATGACTTCTTGCAGGCTGCAGTGGAAAAAATCAGCTTTATTGTTTACAGAAAAGACTTTGTGAATGCAAATTCATCTTTCAACCCCAAATCAGGATTTATCTTTTTTGCCCTAACGCCTCCCCAACGCTTACCTACTCCTTCCCTTGTGCTGTCAACCTATTTCACACATGTGTCTACTTTTGCATTCATCATTTATTTATTTATTCTGTCTCTCTGAGTCAATTCCAGGTAGTCAAGTCCATGAAGGCAGAAAATATTTAATATAGCTTGTGTCCATAGTCCCTAGCACTATATATGTGTAACAGGCACAACTATTTAAGCTGCACACCTAAAAAAGAATGTACAGACTCAGGTATCAGAAAGTTCCAGAAGGTAACTACGCTTCAGGCACAGCTAGTTCCAGCCATTCAAGAAACAGTTAAGAAATCTGTCTTTCTCCATCTCTCAGCTCACATTTCTTCATGTTGGCTTTTTAAAAAGACAGACAACCCTTCTTGTGGTAACACAACAGTTTTTCCAAGTTATGGCAGTTTTCCTACTCACTAATTGTATCTCTCTCAAGACTCTTTTTGGTTCTGTGTTCATCTCTGAACCTATCACTGTGGCTCTCAAGATATAAACTCCATCGGCCAAATCAGTGCAATTGCCTATTCCTTTAACAAGGTCAGTCTACAGACTAAATTGTGCGAAGAGAGTTCTCAAAGAACAAATTGAGTACCATTTCTAGAAAAATAGAAAGAGGAGACAAGGAAGGCAAAACAGCAGATGTTCATTCCAGCTTGGTTGTTTGCTTAATTAAATGTAATCACGTTTGTAATAGAGACTTTGTCCTTTCATAGACTCTGATTGCACTACTACCTACTACACAAATAGATTCTAATAAATTATGTCATGATCAGTCAAGGTTAGGGAGTTGGGATGGAGGACGGGGTAAACAAGTTGATTCAGGCAAAGGGAAAATAGCTACTGGTCTAGGCCACCCTGAAAGCTGAAGCTAAAATTCTTACGGTTAAGACAGTGGCCCCCTCCTTATACCCTATGCAAAAATTCACACATCTTGGATCAAAGACTTAAATGTAAGAGCTAAAACCATAAAACTCTTAGAAGAAAATACTGGCATAAATCTGCATGACTTCAGATTAGACAATGGTTTCTTAGACATGACAGCAAAACCACAAAACAAAACAAAATAGATAAATTGAACTTAAAGAACACTGAAAACTTTTGTGCTTCAAAGCACATCATTGAGAAAGTAAAAAGACAACCCAAAGAATGAGAGAAAATATTTGCAACTCATATATCTGATAAGGGACTAAGATCCAGAATCCACAAAGAATTCTTGCAATTCAATAATAAAAAAGACAAATAACCCACTGAAAAACTAGGCAAGGGTTTGAATAGATGTTTCTCCAAAGAAGATATACAAATGGCCAGTACCAATGTAAGGGTGTTTAACGACATTAGTCATTAGAGAAATGCAAATCAAAACCACAATGAGGTACTTCGCATCTACTAAGATGACTAAAATCAAACAGATAACAAGTATTAGTAAGGAGGTGGAGAAACTGGAAACTTCAGTAGCGGCTGGTGGGAATGTAAAATGTTATCATCACTTTGGAAAGTTTCACAAATCCTCACAAAGTTATAAGTATCAGTATTATATGACCCAGCAACTCCACTCTTAGGAATATACACAAGAAAATGAAAATAAATGACAACACAGAAACTTGCTCATGAATTTCATAACAACATTTTTCATAATAATCAAAAAGTAGAAAAAGGCTGGGCATGATTGACTCACACCTGTAATCCTAGCACTCTGGGAGGCCAAGGCGTAGATTGCTTGAGCTCACCACTTTGAGATCAGCCTGAGCAAAAGCGAGACCCCATCTCTACAAAAAATAGAAAAACGGAGGCAAGAGAATCACTTGAGCCGTTGTTGGAGGTTGCTATGAGCTATGACACCACAGCACTCTACCCAGGGCAACAGCTTGAGACTCTGTCTCCAAAAAATAAAAAAAGTAGAAATAAACTCCAAATGTCCACCAACTGAGGAATGGATATACAAAATGTGATCTAGCCATAACATGGAATATTACTTAGCCAGAGAAAGTAATAAGGTATTGATATACTACAACATGAATGAACTTTGAAAACATTAACCCGAATGAGAGAAGCAAAGCAGAAAAGACAACATAGCATCCAGAATGGGCAAAACCAAAAATGCAGAAATTATATTCAGGAGAGGAAAGGAAAGGGGGGAGTGACTGCTGATGAGTACACGTATCTTTTCTGGGATGACAAAAATATCCTAGAATTAGTGGCAGGTGGCTGCATAACTTTGTGAATATACTAAAAACCACTGAGTTGTACACGAAAAGAATAAATTTTATGGAGTATAATTTATATCTCAATTTTTGTCGTATTAGACCAAGAAATTATTGTGACTTTGGTAGGTACAGCAATACAGGGTGGATGTAAAGTTCATGTGCAGTTTATTAGGCTAAACTATTTTAAACTGCACCTCGATGCCCACCCTGTACTACTAAGGTTACATGAAGCAACGTCCCCTCTGTGACGGTGCACACTGCAGACAGGATTTGTTGGATATGCTTTCAAAGTCTGGCATTATATGTACCCCTCAAAATATGTACAACTCCTATGTTATCAAGAAAATGTTTAAAACTAAGTAAAAATAAAACTGTTTAGCAAAAAGTTAGAAAATAAAGAAAAGAATATGGTAAATCTTGGTAACTATTATCTGGGTAACAGGCATACATGGTTTCAACGTACCCCTCTCTCTACTTTTGTGTGTGTGCAAAATTTTCAAGTAAAAATTATTAAAAGAGATTGTGATACAAAATTTGCACTTCTTTTGATTGGACTATGTGGCAATTAGGCCAGGTATGGCTTTAAAGGGTATATGCTGATAATGAAGTAAACACTGAAGCCAAGTCACGGAGTCCATTCAAAGAGAGGGACGAGATCTGTTTAGTGTTTCCATTACTTCTAGGACACTCCTTCCTAAGATATTTCCTCTGATTAACCAAAACCATGTTCTCAAACCGTATTCCGAGAAACACCAGACATTTCTCAATATTAACAGATGTTCTCAAACAAAAGTGCTCCATGGTCAAGTAAGTTTGAGAAACAATGGGTCAGAGTTAATGTATTTGCTACACTAATTCCCAGAGCCATGAACAGGCTCACGTGCATGGTTAGTTATTTATCCAAAAGGAGCGGTGGTTATGTCTCACTTGGGAAACTCACATGAATCTACTTCCTTCTACAGCATAGTCAGCTCAGAAAATGCTTCATGGAAAGCCTCAGGATTACATCCCTGGCAGAGAACCAGAATCACTTCCAGAGCCTGATATAAATAAAATATTTGTCTGTTTTCTCAAGATCCACCCTAAACCAGAGTTCTGTGCTGGCTGAGAAATAAAAGTTTTTGCTGAAGAAAAAGATACTTGAGCTGAGCCTGGAAATAAAACAAGAAGTGAACTAAGCAACACTGTATGCAAGGCAGAAGGAAGACAGGGATGCAAAACCAAACAAAAGGACCCAGGAAACCCTTGGGACCCAAGACTAACCCTGTCACACTGGGAAACAGGAGTACGCCAGCAGAGGAGGCAGGGGCAGGCAGGGGGCTGCGCTGGGCTCCTGAGCTGAACCTGTGAGACGTGGAAAAGCCACTGGCCGACAAAACAAAACAGAGTGGTGTAATCAAACCTGCAGTCCCCTTCGGTCTTCCAAACAGATGCACATCCATTCTGAGGCGATGATTTGCTCTAGATGAGGCATGTGTCTCTGTCATAACCGATCTGCTAGATGAAACTTCCCAGTCTACAGTGTAATTATGGAAACTTCAGCCTGGGCGTAACTCACTCATGCAATATGGGTGTTACAACTACTACCAGCGCTGCAAATGTAGACATGCTTAAATGCATAATTCTCCTGTGTTACACATACTAGCAAACTTCTGCCTAAACTCAGATTTTTCTCTGATGCTCACTTTTCTAGAAATAAGAGAATACTTCCAAGATATGCAACCACTCAAAAGAATTTCCCCTAATTACTTAAAAGTTGACTCTGCATCCACTTCTCGTGATGCGCTTTCAATTAACAAGGCTGACTGTAAAGGACGTTAAAATTTGTCCCCTTAAAATCCTCAGACTGACTGAGGATTTGCTTTTTAACTGGTTTGTTTGCCATCCATTGTGCTCTTGGGGAAAAAAAATTAATTAATGGTCAAGAATAATTAAAGATTTAACATCAAAGTCTGGATTTCTTGAGTTCCTTGATATTTGTAAAGATCTGACAATACTGAGTTTGAAATGCTTCAAGATACAATCTGCTGGAGAAAAAAATAATTGGTCCACGCCACACCCCCACATCCCTGCCTTAGAGGAGCCTTTCCAAATGCACCAAGCACCTCCCACCCCCAACATGCTTTACACATATACATTCCTGCAGTGTGGATTGTGAGCCTGGTTTTTTTGTTTTTTTTTTTTTTTTTACTAAATGGGAATTATACTTATCTAAACTTCATCCAAAACAAGGTAAGCAATTTATCAAATTAAATACATAAAAACAAGATAATTAACAATAAAAATACTCATGAATTAAATGGAACAAGCAAATAAGATTTTCCAAGCATTTGGTGAATGTTAATTATTACTATAACTGAATCCTGCCTGACCCTTGCCTGACTAAGTAATACAAAATTTCAAGTTCTTTTCCTCAAGTAAAAATGTTGGGGTTTCAAGATAAGGCTGAGCTAATGATCAACTAAGCCTTACAGACCCCACACACACACACTCTGACCAGACCATATTGCTATGGTGTTACGGATTATGCAGACAATGTCTATTAGAAGATAAAGTATAAATCATTTATAATTTTTAAACATTGTTGAATGTATTAATCTCTGTCAACTCTTCCTTTAGCTACTTCAGTCTTAATTATCAATCCTCTTACCCCCTTCAAAAAGGTAGAAAAAGACATGTCACACTAGATATGAGTATAACTTTTGTAATATCACAAAGCTGTGAAGAAAGAATGACACTCAAAGAGGTTATTTGCTTTTTTTGCCATCCAGAAAGTGACTAATGGTAATAACTCAATTATCAGTAAGGACAGGCATCCCAAATTCCACCTAACTGATGTGGGGCTGTCCGTCTTCTGATGAAAACAGGGGTGGCACCTTGTCTCTACTTACAGTTTTAAATTTTACAGAAAGATTCTTTTTCCTTTCCAGTCATTCACCACACACACCAGCTCAAATACTGTTTGGAGGGATTAAGGTAAGTGGTAGATGTCAGATAACTGTGCCACATAAGCTTAGAGCACAAATAATTATAGTTCTTGCAAAAGTAACCAATCATGAGGAAAATAATACATTCATCTTGACCTATTTTCACAGTTCATCACATCTTGAATAGTTTTTTTTCAATATTTATTAGTTTTAGTGCTACTACAATTTAGCAATTTATCTTGAGTTTAACCCTCCCTTAGCCATTAGTACATTTAAAGACTATTTTTCCCCCCACTTTCCGGTAGATTATAAAGTCCTCAGGGGCAAAAACCAAGTTAGTTTCACTCCCCACCACTCCATTCACAGAACCTGGCACAGCACCTGCCATGGGGCCCAATAAATACAGAATCGATGAATTTTTCAAGTACTAGTAACAACAATGTGATTACACTCAAGAGAACAAGTCAATTCAGAAAGGCTTTAACCCGAATGTAAGAAGTAAAACGTGAAAATCAGTTACAGAAAATATATTAGAAATACTGTATTTTTAAAACTTCTAGACTGATAGTATAAATCATTTTCATTGGATTCAGACTCTATAACCATACAACTCATAGTTTTTGCAAAGCATCTCCCAATCTGCAAAGAGAAGGCAAGCATTACCAAAGAGCTCTTAAACCATGGAAATAAGTGGAAATTTGGTTTGGTTTTATTAAAAGTAAAGGTGACTGAAAGTTCCAATGCATTATGAGAGGGACACTCTAAATAGAAGCATATGACCAAAAACCGGGAGCAAAAATTCTGCTACTGACAATTCAATGCCTAAGAGGATTTCCAGGAGACAAGGGAACAATGGTTTATCCTGAGAAAAGAGAAACAGAAACCTGGGGCTGCAGCCCCTGAGGTTAAAAATAGTAAGTGGCCTGCAGCCCCAGCTACTCTGGAGGCTGAGGCAGGAGATCACTAGAACCCAGCAGTGTGAGGTTGCTGTGAGCTAGGCTGACGCCACAGCCTGGGCAACACAATGAGACTCTGTCTCCAAAAAAGAAAAAAAAAAAGTAACTGAGGGATTAAAAAAAGCCTGAACATGCTGGCAGGAGCCCCACTCCTTGGTCACTGAGGCAGACTCATATATCAACATGAACAGTTCCTCACTGAGCACCCAGGACACCCTCGGTATTAAGGAGAGGGTGATACAAGACAAGTACATCTTAATACGTTCACTGAAAAAGCACTCAACTTCTGAGAAATAAAGTGAACACATAAAAAATGATTTTAAATAATTCAAGGCAATACACATGAAATGAAATCATGTAGAAGTGTTTAAATGGAGAGAGATTTATGTAAGTTGGAGAGTACTTGGGGGGGGCGTGCTTCATGGAGGAAACAGAACCCAACGTGTGTGTGTGTATGTGTGTGTGTGTGTGTGTGTGTGTGTATAACTATGTGTGTGTCTACGTATGTTTTCATCTTGGTTCAAATTATCCCAATGGAAAGGCTACCAAGAGCACCTACCTATGTGTTACGGCACCGTTTCACATCCGCTTCCTCTGAACTCCTCAGTAAACTATATATTTACATCTCCTCTTCACCGCGGAGCAAACTGAACAGGTGGCATGAGCTCCATCAGGTCAGACAGCTAGAAGTGGAGAAGGCCAGATCCAAACCCACAATCTAAAGTCTCTCTTCTCTCATGCTCTTAACATAGCAAAGTCACAAGATGATAATTCTTTTAAACATTTCCACAGATGATTTCCTCTCTTATATACATGGGTTATAAAAAACTAAAGGCCACATTCAGCACATAACACTAACAGCTCCTGGTTGCACGTGACTACTCTGTGCCAAGCACTGTTGTAAGTGCTTCCCAAGTGATAGCACACAGCATCCTTGTTTTTCTATGAGGAAATAAGTGTGATTTTTACGGAGTAAGAAAGTGAAACACAGTGAACTAACTCCCCGAGCTCAATCATGTAGGAAGTGACAGTGTCTTTTATAAAAATTATTCCACATCACGCCAACAAATGAAAATGATCCCAATTGCAAAGAAGGATTCCTTAAATGCCCACGAGGCCCTCTGATGCCTCTACGGGCATCTTACTCAAAGGAGAGCATTGGGAGAGCAAAACAGGACTTGTATTTCACTGGCACCGCATGACCTGAGGGCTGGTTTATGTCCTGTCACTTGTGGGCTCTGTGACTTCCTAGGTCCTCAGTTTTGTCACCTGTTAAATGAGGAGCTCGTGATAAATAACACAGAATTTCGTTCAGTTTTAAATGCCCACAGTTTTAATCAACAGACTTGCTACCGATACCAACACTCCGAAGTACCAAACATGTGAAAGGATTCCTCAAAGTATCTACAAGCCTGTTTAAAACAAAGCATACAAACATTCTGGCCCAAATGAAATAACCTCACAGAGATAAATACTAATTTGTCTTACTCACTCCTTTATTGAAATAAATTTTGTTTTTATTTCCTGGAAGTATTCTCAGACTCTTGCCAGCAACCGCTCTAACAAGTAGAATATTTAATCTTTCTGCAATGCAAGGGAGTTCTTTGACTACTATTGGAGCAGCTGTCGCAGTTGCTACCCTGAAGTAGCTGGAAGTACGGCCAGCCTACCCTGAAGTAGCTGGAAGTATGGCCAGCCTACCCTGAAGCTGGAAGCACAGCCAACCTTGCTGCACACGATATGGCAGTCTCTCACACACAAGCATCAATGCATTTATAACCTCCTAGACCTACGTGACAACAGAAGGATCATCTAGCTGCAACAAATGTCATAACACAAGCCAGGATTAAAAGTGAGGAATGCTTAGCTAAGTCCCAGCACACAAAGGTTAGGGAACCTTTAAACAAGTCCCTAGATCACATGCAGTGACAAGGCATGTCACACTAAATAGCCTGGGTGATAATGATGAGCATTTAGGTTAATGCCACCAGACATCTATTTAATGTATTTATTAATGTATTTATCTAATGTAACCTTGTATTTAACATACTTAAATACATGGTTATCTGAATAAGTGGAGATTAAGACCCTATCCAGTTAAAGACCCAATTTTATCAGTGGGACCAGCAAACGTTCCAAAGAACTTGTAAAAACAGATTTTAAGAACATGACTAAGAGCTAAATGCAGCACTGGGGCCTCCCTGTGTGTCTGCCCAGGCTGAATCCTGCAAACCATACATAAGGTGATCCCGGAGTTGCACACTGCGCTGGCCCTACTCAATACACTTCTAAAACAGCAACGAAGCTATAAAAAGAGCAGCAAAAACACAAGGAACTTGCCAACAGAAAGTCTGCAAAAGACCTTCTGTTTTGATTTTTAATATCAGCTTGAGTAGACCTCATTAGGCAAATTTCAGCCCCTTAAAAGTTTTTGCAGGAATCTTATAACAGGCACAGAATTCAATTCGCCCGTATCTCAACATTTGTCAGAAAAGATTTCAGAATCCCTGGGAAATGACCAGATGGTCAGTGTCTGTTCCATCTCTGGTGCCAAATGGTCACTGCTGAAGGCACGTCACACAGAAGCTTCACTCCATAGTGTCACCGGTTTCCGCTTTTTTTGACTCAGAAGCCACAAAAGGTAATCAGGAAACAAGAGCATTCCCTCCTAGTTGGAATATTCATCAGTCACGTAGGCAATGTTTAGTGTGCATTTCCAGTGGGGCAGAGAGGGGGTCAAATATCACTAAATCAATCCATCCAGGAGAGGCTAGTTCAGAACCTATGGAAAAACCAGAACCCAGAACTACAGAGCATGTTATATAAAATCCCAGGGCACAGGGTTAGTAAACGGCAGAGCCAGTACATGGCCCCTGGGAACCTAACACTAGCACTTATGCTTTTAGCCATCCCAGTATTGTTTCTCAACATTCTGACTGTGTATGACTCCTGCATTTTTTCCTAAATAAGTCAACCATTTACTTTCTCATCTACGGCATTAATTCTCAGAAAATCCTATCTAAACTTTAAGCTCAATCCTTATCCATTTCATAAGGATTTCCTAATTAGTAGATTCCAGATTAATAAGGTTGTGTTTTTCTTGCTAAGAGTCAATCCAAAAGATTTACACGTGTGCTCATTTTCACACGCCCTGAATACACACATATACACACCCGTGCTCCGAGATTTCACCCCCTCTTAGAACTCCAGACTGCAGAGCTCTTTCTGAACCAGTTGGCACTTTCCCACAGCCCTTTATACCATTCTTGGACACATTTCTACCTCATATCATTATTTCTATAAGCTCCTTTATAAAACAGAGAAAATCAGGAAAATATCACAAGTATTTGGATTTTTATAATAGGATTTTTATTTTCCTCTTTTAAAACCACTGTACTGCAATTCAAGGTAATTATTCTTGCAGGCCTTGTTCATCATATCCTTATTTTGTAAGGTCATTTCTGGCAACATTCATGGAATTATTAAGCTATGACTTTTTTAAGAGTTTCAGACTTCTGTCATTTCAGCAAGAATTTCTATTTACTGAACAAAAACAAGCTATACTTCCTTAGAATTCTGCTGCTTCTTGCAGAGAGATCAGCAGGAAGGCAACGTAATCCAATCCTTTGGGGTCTGAACAAAATAAGGCCTAGAAAAATGCTATCCACTGACTGGAATTATTGTCCTGCTTTGGGTTCATAAACTTTCCCCCAGATATCTTTAATACTTACTCAGATGGCAGATGGTAATTTCAACCAATAGTGTATCAACAATCTATGGACTCCCACTCTCCAAATTACACTGAGAATGTCATTTATATAAATACCAACCTATGTATGTTTCTTGAAATGAAAGTATAAAGCAAGACATAAGAACGAAAACTGTCATACATTTTGTTTAAAATCCTCAATGTACCAAAACATGAAAACACATACTGATTATTTTTTTAAATGTTTAACACAGAATGAGAAGAGAGAGCCACATATACTACTGATCTTTAATGATTATTGCCCTGAATCTACACCCCACCATAACCCTAATTCACTATTAAACAGAAACAACCTGAAAAAATGAAGACCCAATCACATTTATCTACTGTTGATTCAGAAATACTAGTTACCCATACAACACTTAGGTATATACCCAAGCAAATGAAGTTATTTCCCCATAAAAACTTATGGCAGCATTCTTCATAATAACCAAAAAGCAACAAGTCATATGACCATCAACAGATTAATAAATAAACAAAATGTGACATAGTTATACAAGGAAATATGAAGAACCATAAAAAGTAATAAGGCACTGCGGTGCCTGTGGCTCAAGGAGTAGGGCGCCGGCCCCATATACCGGGGGTGGTGGGTTCAAAACCAGCCCCAGCCAAAAACTGCAAAACAAAAAAGAAACAAAAGTAATAAGGTACTGATACATGCCACAACATGGAAGGGCACCGAAAACATGTTAAATGAAAGAATACAGTCACAAAAGACCACACAGTGTGTGCCGTACTCTGAATGTGAGCCCCCAAAATTCATGTGCTGCAATCCAATCCCCGAGTGAGGGTATTAGGAGGTGTGGCCTTCAGGAGGTGATTAGTCTGTGGTACCCACTGAATAGAATCAGTGTTTTTACAAAAGGCTAAAGCAGGGGTGTCCAACCTTTTTTCTTTTCTGCTACATATTGGAAAAATAAAAGAGTTGTTTGGGGCCAAATAGTTAATACACAAACACTAATGAAAAGTGATTAGCAAAAAAAAGGTCCAAGCATACTTTTTGTGATATCGGACATCACGGATAAACAAAAAACGTCTCACCAAATCAGCGGCAGGTTGGAAGCCCCTGGGCTACAGAGACCAGAGCATCCTTCCTACCACATAAAGACGCAGTGAAGATGGGAAGGCCGCAACCCAGATGAAGTCCCCACCAGCACCCAGTCCTGCTAGCACCCTGCGCTCTCCAACTCCCAGCCTCACAATGCTGAGAAATAATTTCTGTTGTTTATAAGCCTATGATATTTTGTCTACGATAAGTTGTTACATCAGTCTGAAGGGACTGACAATAGTGTATAATTTATTATACGTGATATCTATAGACTAGAGAAATCTGTGCAGACAGAAAGTAGGTACGTGGTTGCCAACAGCTATGGAAGGGCAAGGACAGGCTGTGACAGGTACAAGGTTTCAATTTAGGGTGAGGAGAATATTCAAAAACCTCGATCTAAACATGAGAAAGCATCAGACTAACCTAAACACAGAGGCTTAGATAAGACAACTGACCCTACTGTTTGAGCCAAAATCAGTTCTTGTAGCAGAACAGAAAGCAAAGAGGCGAACAAGCTCTATGATGCTGCCAAGTTATTTATGCCCACTGGGCCTTGGGTTCCTCACAGTAAAATAGGAGCTCCTAGGTATAGTGAAAGTCAAATATCCTGGGACATCCCCAGAATGAAATGAACAGATGCCCAATACATTTCTATGTTTACTGTTGTTGTTTAACCTGCCAGGACATGAAGATAAAAGTTTAAGATAAGCCTTTAGCAAACAAATGACTCCTTTGGGCTGTGCTGTCCTATACAGTAGCTGCTAATACTTAAAACTCAATTCCTCAGGCAGCACCTGTGGCTCAGTGAGTAGGGCACAGGCCCCATATACCAAGGGTGACGGGTTCAAACCTGGCCCCAGCCAAACTGCAACTAAAAAAAAAAGAAAAAAAGAAATAGCCAGGCATTGTGATGGGCACCTGTAGTCCTAGCTACTCAGGAGGCTAAGGCAAGAGAATCACCTAAGTCCAAGAGCTGGAGGTTGCTGTGAGCTGTGACGCCACAGCACTCTACCATGGGTGAAAATATGAGACTCTGTCTCAAAAAAAAAAAAAAAAACCCTCAGTTCCTCAGTCCCATGACCCACATTTTACATGTGTAAAAGTTACAAGTGTCTAGTACCTACTAGAAAAATATCAAAAGGTGAATTTATATAGATCAAGAACATATCTACCATAAGTGCACTAGAGAAATTAGAAAGCATTTCTCAGTGCTTCTTGTTTTATCCCAATAGATGTTCTAACCTCATGGAGAAATGCAGACTTGACTGCTGCTACCAAGCAGCCACAACCAGACCAAGAAGCTCAAGGCACTCTTCAGAGACAAGGACAAGCACGTGCCTACTTTAATTTAGGTTAAGGAAGATTCTGGACTACTGTGTATGATGTCACTAAGTTGCGATATCAAAAAAGTAATTATTGAATCCAAATTTACAACGAAATATTGTACAATAATCAGAAATTTCTTCACTGCAATTCAAATACTTTCACTTTCAAGATTTAAATATATCCCCTCTGAAGAAGCCAAATGGAGTCCCTGGAAGAAAGGATGAGCATTCTGCTTTAAAGTGAGTGCACTTTGCTTGCCTTATTCCAGCTGGAATTCACCAGTAATTATGCTTGGAAGTTGCAAAGCACTTTCCCCTGGGGAGTTGTAAGTGCTTTAAAAATGCGGCCTAATCCTTCTTTATAATATCCCCAAGCAGCAGAGAAAGGTTTGGTGCTCTCTAAAACACAAAAAAGTTGAAGTGATTTCCTGAAGTTAGGTTTTCAGATGGGAATTTATTTAAGTTCTGGCTCAACAACCACATATACTGAACCGGAAGAGTTAAACAGACCACTGGAAACCATGGGTATTTCAATAGGAGTTAAAGTCTCTGAAGAAAGGCAGGCAAATTTCCAGGATGTCAGTCCCTTTGGCACAATTATTCGTGGCCACAGGAAGTCTTTGGAAGAATAGCTCTCTGGTTACTCTAAAGCAAGCAAGAGCCACATTAACATCCCAGAGATGTGTTCATACTCTAGATATGCATTTGTAATGTGTTTAGAGTCCTCAGTTTGAAATGAAAATCATCAATTAAATGTGAAATTATAAAAACGGGTAAGTATTTAATGCTTAATTTATGTCACAATCAGTTTGTATTTCAACTTTAATTCTCAGGCCATACAGAAGTATGTGATTAACTGAGTGATTCAAGCCCAAGTGTGTCTGGCAAGACAGTGGGTGAGTATCTGCCCTTGGCTCTGACCAATTAAAAAGAACCCTTTTCAGGATTAGAGACTGATCTTCCCATCTGAGAATAGGTAGTTTACTCCAGAAATACTTCTCCTGTTTTTCCTTTTGATGTCATGGTCTTTCCTTGGTGCTTGCCAAGCCATTTGAGTGAGAACTAAACATTGACAGAGACAAAAATTACACTCTTCCCTGGCTGTTAAAAAAGCCTGATTACTTTCACAAACTCCACATGCCTCTTGACCTGACACACAAGTCCAAAACTTGTATCCATATGAAAACCTCCACAAACTCATTATAGGAGCTTTATTTATAATTCCTAAAACTTGCAACCAAGATACTCATCAATAGGTGAATGGTTGAACTATGGTTCATCTATACAATGGAATATTTATTTGTTGATAAAAAAGAAATGAGCTTTTGAGCCACAAAAAGACATCAGGAAACCTTAAATGCATATTGCTAAGTGAAATAGGGCAGTCTGAAAAGGCTACATACTATTTGACTCCAACTATATAACATTCTGGAAGAGACAAAACTATGGAGGAAATAAAAAGACCTGTGCTTGGCAGGGGTTCAGGGACAGGGAGGGAAGAAAAGAAAAATAATGGGTGAAGCAGGGAATTTTTTAAGGCAGTGAAACTACAGGGTGCCCCAAAGGTCACCCATAAAGTCACCATACATAGGGAAAATGGGAAATGGAACCTAAATGTACTTTTAGTTACAAAACATTTATAAAATACTCTCTACATGTTGGCTACCTCTTTGTATACTTCTCTGATATAGAAATGGTGAACATGTCATGCACTAGTCACATCCCACAGAACTGCACAGCAGAGTGAGCCCTCCTGTTAAGTATGGACTTTAATTAATAATAATGAATCAATATTGGTTCATCAGCTACAATAAAGGTACCATACTAATTCAAGATATTAATCATAGGGAAAAAATGGTGTGGGTGAAGAATGATATGAAAATTTTATACTTTCTGCTCAATTTTTCTATAAACCTAAAATTGCTCCCCAAAAAATGTCTATCAATTTTTGTAGATCAGCCTTCCCAAACTTCACACACATCTAGGAATACTAGTTATAAGTTTAATTTGACAGATAGCTCTTATAGTGAGCTTACCCTTTTAATGAAATGATGAATTCTAAAAACCAACATCTTAGTTATTCACTTTACATTTAAAAAGACATTCCACTCTCCTTGAAGTTGTTTCATTAAGTTAAATAAAGAAAAGATGGCTCGGCGCCTGTGGCTCAACGGACTAAGGCGCCAGCCATGTACACCTGAGCTGGCAGGTTCGAATCCAGCCCGGCCCGCCAAACAGATGCAACCAAATGACGGCTGCAACCAAAAAATGGCCGGGCATTGTGGCGGGCGCCTGTAATCCCAGCTACTTGGGAGGCAGAGGCAGGAGACTCGCTTGAGCCCAGGAATTGGAGGTTGCTGTGAGCTGTGATGGCACAGCACTCTATCC
>CAUYRH010152826.1:0-24058 GCA_963574655.1 Perodicticus potto
GCTTGAAAAAGAACCAACCACCTGTGCGGAAAACACTGGCGCCTTGCTGTCTGCTCCTCGTGCACATCTGACTGGTCAATAACCTGTCAGTCTCCAGGGCCCGGGTCTTCATTGGATAACTGATGAAGACCCACCCCAAAAAATCCCATATAAACCCACGGAGCAGAGAGCTCATACCAGACTTCAGTAGGATGGCGGAGTGAGAAGAGCTCAGAAGCAGACATCGGAGAGGGAACAAGAAGAGCTGCCTGTTTCCCTCAGAAGCAGACCTCGGCTAGACCTCGGCTAGACCTCGGAAAGGGAGCAGGAAGAGCCGCCTGCTTCCTTCTAGAAACCGACCTCGGCTAGACCTCAGAGAGTGAACAGGAAGAGCTGCCTGTTTCCCCCCAGAGGCAAGAGAGTTTGCTCCCCTCCTGGGTCCTCTTGCCTGGAGGTTTAGTTCTTCCTCTACTTATAATTCTTTCCTATAAATAAAATCCTGACCTACCACTAATCTTCTTTCCTGTAAATAAAATCCTGACCTATCACTATTCTTCTTTCCTGTAAATAAAATCCTGACCTACCACTATTCTTCTTTCCTGTAAATAAATCCTGACTTACCACTACTCTTGTGGTCCACCGATTCCTTCTTCGAATCGCTTGAGACTAAGAACCTGAAATTCCGGCATCAGCAGGACCACTCCACCTTACTAAAGCAAGAAGAAATACCAAAATGGATCACAGTAATTGTGATGTACTGTATACTTAGTGCAACGCATTATTTAAACACACATAGATTATAACTATATAAATCCATTAGGTGATCATTTTTCAAGGGCAAACATGAAAACTTCACAAACGCTGAGTCCAGGGTAATGGCCACTAAGTCCTCACCAGTCGGAGACAAACTCTGGCAGGGAACCAAGGACTGGCCTGTCCCTCCCTCCGTTTATCACGTGTTCCGCCTCAGTCTGTCCTGAGTCCCAATTCCTCACCATAGAAATACTCATTCCTTTCTCCTCCAGCCCCCAAAGAAGGATCAGGTCACGGACTGCGAATTTAGTTCCATCTTTAATTTGGAGACAATGGTTGCTCTTTCTATCAGTGCGTGGGGGTTTTCTTCAGTACTTCCTAGACAAAATTTGGAAAGTCAGCCTGTCTTCTCACGGATAACTGACATTGGCTAAAATTTGGGCTGATCTCACTCACAGAACTTGATGAACAAAGTGTGTAATGTATTTTTTTAAGTGCCTTCTTCACTTAAACGAAACAGTTTGTGATTTATTAGGAAATGTGGGGTTCTGAAATGTCGGCATCCAGGTCCCCTTCTAAAATGAAGCACGGTCATATGAACAAATGAAACAAAGCAGCTCACGGATGCATTAATTCCCAAAAGCTGTCCCAGCTTCTGAGAAACGCGGTTAGTCTAGATGTGGCATGGGAGGCACAGTTTTAAAGAAGTGGATGGGACTAAACGTTATTTTAACAAGCAGCACTATTCAAGTTTGTATTCTCTGTCACCAGGACGAGGTGCAATAGTGTGATCACAGCTCACTGCAACCTTGAATTCCTGGGCTCAAGCAATCCTCCACCCTCAGCCTCCACAGTAGCTGGGACTACAGGGTGGGCCCCACGCCGGGTCACAAAGGGAAGCACTGCTTCTGCATCCTTCCCTGCGTAGGAGACCACCGTGGGCATACTGACTCTCACAAGCAGCAGTGTCACGGGAGAGAGCTGACAACGGGGATGGATTGCCACACGTCCACCCGAGGACAAACAGGGCGCACACGGCCTCTCAGCGGGGGAAGCACCAAGCACAACAAAGAGGCAGAAAGCACTGACGCCCCAAGGCTGCCTTCGAGTCAGCCTGTCCGTGAGGGAAGCACCTTTATCTGTGTCGCAGTGATTGTAATTCCTGGGGCTCATTTCCTGGGTTCGCTGAAGTGCAGTGTTTGTTTGTGGACCAACACTGTAACCAGTCATGTTTTGATATACCCACCTTCTCTGCCTTCAGTACAGGGGGGATTAATAATCACAGAAGATTCATAACCCTTTCCACTGTCGCAAGAGTTCGGCAATCTTTCCCTCTTAAATCATCAGAATCGTTGTGGGATAAATAATTTGAATATGACTCTCATCACTGCCGTGAGCTGTGCATGTAATAAACCTCCCTCTGCTCCTTTTGTTTGAACTGGCTCTCCTTCCTCTCCCAACTTTATCCAGGAGCACTGCTCCTATTAAAATTCATGATGTTTCCTTCAATGCAAGTGTCTGATTGCAGCTGTCAGCTCTGCAGTTCAAGGATTTTCATACTGCCCAGGAGGACAATGCCAGGCACTCACTGTTAAGGAAACAGGTCAAGCTCGATTTTTCTATTTTAGTTCTGCTGCCAAAAGTGTATACTTTTCCTTCTAGAAAAAACACATCCTTTTGAGACAGGTCAGCACTTTGAAAGAGGCGAAGAGGGCACATTTCTTCTCCTCACCAGAGGGAGCTGCCATGGCTGCCGCTTCGGCACACACCCCAATTCCTTAGGACCTTCATTCCTTTGCTAGAATTCCATCCGGAAAAGCATGTCCTTTTGTTCTTTGTGTTATTATATTTCACAGACGCTGAGACACCAAACAGATTGGATCACAGCAAAAGAGGAACTACAGGCAAGTACCCAACACCGAAAAGAGTCTTGATGTCCCAGAGTCTGTGATCATCCCGTTGAGTTGGCTGGAGAGTGAAGGGCGAGAGTGGACGGCACTCGGTCTGTGCCACACTGGAGCCCACACCTGTCCCCCTGCCCGCACCTCGTCCCTCCCCTCACTCCACTCACACATTCTTATCCTGCTGGCAAAAGCTGTGGAACCATTTTGTAAGAGGGAAGGAGGACAAGAATAGAACATTATTATTTTTTATTTCCACCGTTTATGAATTCCTAAAGGTAAACAATTTGCTCTATACAAAAGAACAAACACAACATAATCCATTTATTCATTCACACCAAAAAAGGGGGAGAAAACCAGATTTTGAGTGCTGTCCCTTCAAGCACCGTTAGGGAGAAAAGGGGGGTTTTAGCAAAGTCATTCAGCCAGAGATGGGCTTATCCCCCCTGAAGTAACCTAACCCTGGACTCATGCCCCCTCGTAAGGGGGAGGGGAGGTAGTTTTAAAATCCCACAATTCATACGTTCTAACATGTAATGAAGAAAGCCAAAGCATATTATGTGCCAATTATGTGTCAGGAACTGAAAGTTCCAAGAACTATGAAAAAAAAATTTAATGTCAAATGAAAAAGAACGTCATTGTAAATCCTTGCAAAGCTACCTGAAAGCAATTCTTTTTTTAGTAAGTATTGTTCTGTGGTCCCTAGGCGCCTGCAGGCCCATGTCCTGCCTACCTGCGGGCCACAGCCCGCAGTACCTGGCGTCCCATCAGGTCCTATCCTGGGAGACGGTGGCAGTGGACGAGTACAGGGACTCACTCGGCCCGCGAGGGTGCCCAGCCCTCCCTCTAGAATAGAACATTCTTGAATCCTCGAACAGTATAATTCAGAACTACTGCTGAATTACTGAACACACCTAGAAAGGATCTAGAGTTTACGTGGTGCTGAACCCTATGGCCAACCCATTTAATAAACGTGCAAAGAGAAGACTGGAGAAGTAAGATGAATTCTCTGAGACACAAATGCAGTACGGGGTTAAGAAGAAGCCAAGTCCCGAACTCCTAGGTGCTCCTTTTCTTCGCTTCCATGACCAGGAAAGGGTAGAGGCGCGCCAGGAGAGAGGCGCGCCGCAGAGCGGAGATTTTCAACCAGTGCGCCATGACAGGATCTTAGGTCTGCACTGAAAAATTTTAAAGATCAGTAATTACTTTATCCTCAAAAGAAGTTTAGAACACAGTAAACCTATTCTCTTTTTTACTCTTTCTTTTTGATCAATAATTTAAGTGTGCCATGGAAGTTTATACATTCAGTGTGCTGTGAGATATGAAAGATTGACAAGCACTGCCCTAGAGGGATGGATAAGTGAACACTGAGCATCCAGAAAATTCTTGTACTGCAGGCAAAGAGGAGAAAGAGCAAGAAAGCCTAGAAAGAGAACACTCCAGGGTAAGGAGACTTAGATTCCCGTGCCTAAAATATGTCAGCAACCATGGGAAAGTTATTAAGCATTCTAGGTTTCAGTTTATCCATAAAAATGCAGACCTGGGGTACGTGACCCACGGATTTCTCTAGTCACACGGTCCACACTTCCACGCACATGTTTGCCACAGCTGCTGCGTTGCCCACACACTGCAGTGGGTTAAGATAAAGATGAATGAAGGAAGACCCCTTCCATAAATGAACAATTCCATTTCCGCCCTATTATCTCCCAAGCAAAGCCAAGTATTTAGATGTATGAATGGGAACAACAAACAGCTCAGAAGAAACTATGTTACTGAACACCCACCAGGTAGCAGGCACAGTGCTACAATAACTCAACTGACAATCCCTTTAAGCAGGAGATAAGAGAAACCTGCCTGGGAGAAGAAAGTAACTTAACATTACTGAGCCACATTCTGGACACCTCAGAAGAAGGAGTTTGCCGATTTGTCTTTTATGCAGGTCACTAAAGAAGCTTTGAGATATACTGTGCATTGTCTATTATTTCGCTTCCAAGAAAGAGTCAACAGCATCCTTTCTGATTCATTTATTTCTGTCCAAGCAGATTTTAGCTTTCTTGATTTTTGTGTATCTCAAAACTTTTGCAATGACCCACATATCTAGCCAGATGAGGGAGTGGCCTGGAGGACTCTGAAAAAGCTTCCTTTTTTTTTTTTCCTTGAATGAAAAAGCTTCTTTTGAGCAGAGGTAGGATGAGCAGACTACTCAGTGTAAAGGGTTTAAGTAAAATTATTGGAAGAACCAGAGGCAGAGACAATAGAAGTTGTGGTACTGCTGTTTGACACGATGTCCAAGCACAGATTTTGTGCTAGAGCCAATGTTTTGTTTCCTAGAATATTCCATGATCATTTTTATCTACACACCTGGTTCATATATTTCCTACCTACCTCTCTTCTCCCTCATCCCCAACCTAGTCCTCAAACTCCTCTGCCCTCTTAAGTTTGAGTTCAACTTATATTTCTCAGGGAGATTCGTACCAGTTAATACTGCAATCCCTTTCCTTATCCCTGACAAAATTTATCTTCCGCATTAAGCATTCTGAATTTTAGTTAAATTTAACTTTAGTTAAGTAAAATTAATTTTTGAACAATTTTATAATAATCTCTATTTTAGGCTCGGCCCCTATGGCTCAACGGGCTAAGGCACCAGCCATGTACACCTGAGTTGGCAGGTTCGAATCCAGCCTGGGCCCGCCAAACAACGACGGCTGCAACCAAAAAATGGCCGGGCATTGTGGCAGGCACCTGTAGTCCCAGCTATTTGGGAGACAGAGGTGGGAGACTCGCTTGAGCCCAGGAATTGGGGGTTGCTGTGAGCTGTGATGCCATGGCATTCTACCCAGGGTGACAGCTTGAGGCTCTGTCTCAAAAATAATACTAATACTACTAATAATAATAATCTCTATTTTATGTAAATATGCCTGATTTGCAAGACTATAAATTCCTTAAGAAAAATTCAGATAATATAAATCTTTGAATCATAGACCTTGCAAGAAGTTACCATTGAAATCATTTAATCCAAATTCCCTTAGTTTATAGGAATCCTATTTATAGAAGACCAAATAAATTAAGGAAGAATAATAAATGCTGAGGACATTGCAAATCCTGTCAATGCAGGAGAAAGCCGACTTTCTGAAATCGAGAAGGTTTTTATTTTTTACTAATTATTTCTTTAGTGTCTTGTATATAAGAAAGCTGTAGATGTCTCCATTAGCAAAAGGACTGATTTTATACAAATTTACTTTAAATTTAGGTATGTCATAGTATTACTGTATTTGTTTTCAGAATAGTGTGCCAGAGACGGAGTTTCTGGTCTCAGCTCAGCTTCTACGTGATGATGAAACTGTGGTCAGGTAATTCAGCCTCTTAATATTGCAACTGTAATTGCAACTTCCTCCTGTAGGGGAAACAAAGATGGCAGACCAAGGAATCCATAAGGAACCCTTCCAGTTGTAATATACTGCTTTTCTTTTCTTTCTTTCTTTTTTTTTCTTTTTTTGAGATAGAGTTTCACTCTGTTGTCCCGGTAGAGTACCGTGGCATCGCAGCTCACAGCAACCTCTAACTCTTGTGCTCAAGTGATTCTCTTGCCTCAGCCTCCTGAGTAACTGGGACTACAGGTGCCTGCCACAATGCCTGGTTATTTTTAGAGACAAGGTCTCGCTCTGGCTCAGGCTGGTCTCGAACCTGTGAGCTCAGGCAATCCACCCACCTTGGCCTCCCAAAGTGCTAGAATTACAGGCGTGAGGCACCGTACCTGACAATATACTACTTTTCATTTCCCAGTATCAGAGGATACATATTCATCTTCTATGAACTTTGATACTCTACTTGTCAGTGGATTTTCTCCCCTTTCCCCTATTCTTTCTGCCTAATTTTGAGTTTTCAGTTTACTGTAAATGGGACAGAGGTCAATTTTCCTCACAGTTGCCATGCTCAGGAACACTTCTACTGATCTCCCCACACGCCCCACCTACTCTTCAACTAAATATCACCAGGGTTAATTTTTTCTTTCTTTTTTACAAAAACTACTTGCATCTAGATTTAGCAGATAAAATGCTGGCTACCTATTTGAATGTGAATTTCTGATAAGCAGCAAATCGTGTTTTAGTATAAGTATGTCCTGCTAAATTAAACTAAATCTAGCCTTAGGTTGCCTGTGTACTTGCAGTCCCCACGTTAGGAACCGCAATCTAATTCAGTAGAAACTAACTGAAAGCCTACTTAGCAGTACCGTATGCTTTGATAACAAATAGCTCAGGGTTAGTCAATCACGTAGCTGATCAGATCGTGTTCAAATGAGGCAAATGCCCGGCTTTAACCAAACAAGCTGTTTCTGTACCTGCTTCCGTCTTCTGTAATTGCCACCTGCCCACACCGTGGCGAGGAGCTCTCGGAACCTCTTCTGGTTCTGAGGGCTGCCTGAGTCTTTGCTCAAACCGTTCGGTTTATCTAAAGTTTTTCTTTTAACAGTCCTCTACAATTTTTTTCCCTAAATCTGACAACCCTACCAGCATCGGTCAGTTCAGTCCTATGCAGGAATTTGTAGAAATTCATTTTTAAGTGGAGAACCTTTGTCATTTTCCAAAAGAAAACTTTTTTTTCTTTCTTTTGAGACAGAATCTCTCTCTGTCGCCCTGGGTAGAGTCCTTTGGCCATCATACCTCACAGCAACCTCCAACTCTTGAACTCAAGCTATCCTCTTGCTTCAGCCGCCCAAGTAGCTGGGAGGACAGGCGCCCACCACAATGCCAGTTAGTTTTTCTATTTTTAGTAGAGACTGGGTCTCGCTCTTGCTCAGGTTGGTCTCAAACTCCTGAGCTCCAGCAATCCACCCACTTCAGCCTCCCAGAGTGCTAGGATTAGAGATGTGAGCCACTGTGCCTGGCCAGAAAGTTCTTAAAATTTATGTCAGAGGAGGGGTTTCTCTGCTTACAGTTAGCACTTTTGGATAGGAACAACCACCCTCTTCAGCTAGAAAGGCTGGGGGGAAGGTCCAGGGTAAGAGGACACAAGTGAGACAGGAGTCTTTGCCTTAAGGGAATACATGTAGAACAAAGCTTGTGTGAAATCTGACCAGCACCAACACAATGAGTTACAGGGGTGGACCCTGTGTAGTGAAGGCAAGACTTACAGCATTAAGCAACACGCTTTTATTGAACCCTGTTCATAACATCTATTGAACATTACACCTCCAAATCAAACCAAACTATATACTTGACCTTCAAATACAAGATCACCTTGGGGAAACTGAACTAGCCAACTTGGTAATCAGCTCAGTACTGAGAATAAACTAAACTCCAGAACTGATCAGTGAGAATTATGGATTGGCCATTGTTAGGGCACTGAACAATGCTAAACACAGACAATGCTAAATGTCATTGCCAATCCATTGCAAAGTTATTAACTAATGAGTATTAATGGAAGCCTATGACTGTTTTATGATTGCAACAGTGACCACACACATAGAAGTATAGATTTTGGTTCCTATCCTAATCAACTATTAATCTAACGGCAGCACAGCACAAAAGATTTTCCTCTCTCCCTTTGGTGGGGGGTATGTACGGAAAACCGTAAGATACATATAGTGGCCTTGCTAGCTTTCCCACTCAAGTATTAGATTTAGTCTCAAAAGTTAAAATTCTATTAAGGCCTAAACTGAGCTCTACAGTTTGAGTTATTTGACAAATAACAAGCAGATTGGTACGAGATCAAAGTGCAGATACAAACTATTTCCTCCTGCAACTTTATAGGAACCACCTTCCATGGATATGAAAAGAATCTCCCCAGCAGTCGCTTGAGGAGTCACAAAGGGAGTCTGCCCTTCACAAGACAAGGGCATAACTAACGCAACAGCCCAGAGAGTTGCTCGCCTGCAGGCCTGATGCCGGCTTTTTTGTTGTTGTTGTTATTTTTGCTTTTGTGATGCCGGCTTCTGAAGATAGTTTCTCCCTCTCCTCCTTCCAATTGAAATAGACAATTTTGGGAGCATATTTTTTCCTTGAAATGAGAAAAGCACATTCTACACTGCCTTTAACTAACTGATGAGTACAATTTATCTCCTGAATATAAAACAGAATTCCTTCAACCCTACCCTAGTAAGAAGCCTCCCAGAAGAATAATGTACTCAGGCAGCCCACAAGCTCCTCTTTAATCACAAACTATTTTACATGATCATAGTCATCATTAGGCAGTGTCCCGCCCACCATTTATCCCTAAGACAAGAAAAAACTCTGAAAAGGAGGCCAGGCTCCCTGCCATTCAGAGGGGTCTGAAAAAAGTGAGAAGCACTGCTTTTGGGGAGTTGTCTCCTAATCAGAAAAGGACCAGCAATCAGCCCAGAAAGAGCCCACCTCTTTACCACCGTGCATGAAGACTGCATGAGTTAAAAAGGACTTTCAATCACTGCTTGGAAAGCTGTGCCCTAATTACAAACTCAGATAAAATATGCATTAACATTTGCATCTTAGATATTCATTTGCCACACACAAAGAAAACAGTAAAATGTTTACTCATCACACAAGGCAACTCCCAGAACGTCACCCCTTTAGAGAGAAAACATGAGGGAAACTCTCCATTTCACAAGCAGCCAGGAATGCTAAGGACAAGAGAACTTTGGTTAGATTTTTAAACAAATTCTGTGCCAGTATTAACATCGAAATTCTCTCCAATTATTAGAATTCAAGACTCCAGACACTTGGTGTCTTAGTCTGTTTTATGTTGCTGTAACAGAAGATCACAAACTGGGCAATTTATAAAGAAAAGAAATTTATTTCTCTTCGTTCTGGAGACTGGGAAGTCCAAGAGCTTGGCATTGTCATCTGGAGAGAGTCACAACATGGTGGAAGGGGGGGAAAGTGGAAGTGAGAACATGAAGAGAGGCACCAGGGCCCAGAATCACTTCACAGCAACCCACTCTCACAATACAACTCGCCTACTCCCACCATGACATTAATTCAGGTCCCTCATGCCTTGATCACCTCTTTTTAGGCCTACCTCCCAACACTATGGCAGTGGGGATTAAATTTCCAACACACGAATTTTTGGAGGATATATTCAAACCACAGCATCCAGAGAGCCAATTAAAGTGAATGTAGGTATCATAAATGTAACACGGTAGCCTTCTGTTGGTTAGAAGCAGGAGACTCGTAAATCCAGCATCCTAAGGTGCTTATTATTATTATTTTTTTTTACAGGCCAATTTATGTTCTCTTTGAAAGAGGTTCTCTTCTCTCTCCCCCAAGCAATGTTCACTATTCTAACCATAAAATGTTTACCACATATTCAAGCTAATAGGCAGCGTGCAGCTGCTTATGGCGACAACTGTGGATAACACACACATTTAAAAGCATTCTTTAGCAACTGGAGCAAATTCTCCAATCCAACCAACTTCATGTGGGAACACAAATTAAAAAAAACCCTCAACCCTGGCCAATTCAATCAGCAGTTATTGTATATAAAATTACCATCCAATTCTCAACAAACATGCATGGTATTCCTAACAGCTGCTGGATCTACAGAACAGAAATAGCGTGGGTGCTCGTAGGCAGGCAAAGATCAGAAGAAACCACATAATTAAACACTCACAGCCCAATGACCACTTTCATTTAATCACAAAACCGCAATCCATAGTTGTTAAAAGTTAAGGCTCTTTAAACAAGGAAGTTCTTTCCCTGAAAGTATATTCTATCATGACAAGCAGAGGAATATTCATGCCCCCAGGGAATCTTCCCTGAAGATTATGAATGAGCTTGTCTCAGGGTAGCTGAACCCAATTCTTGGCTATAAAATCAGAGATTACTCATGTAAATCAAACAAGTAAACAAGTGTTTTTATAAATCAGTGTGGTCAAAATATTGTTTTTTTAGAGATAGGATCTCACTCTGTCACCCAGGCTGCAATACAGTGGCCCAATCACAGTTCACTGCAACCTCATGCTCTCAGCTTGTCTGATATCAGTATATAAAAGTGTTACTCATTTGTGTACATTGATTTTGTAACCTGAGACTTTGCTGTATTTACTTATAAATTCTAGGGGTCTTTTGGTGGAATCTTTAGAGTTTTCAACATTATCATCAGCAAATGATGGTTTGACTTCCTCTTTCCCAATTAGAATATCTTTTCTAGCTTTCTCGTCTGACTGCCCTGAGGAGGACTTCCAGTACTATGCTGAATAGAAGCAGTGACAGTGGGCATCCTTGTCTTGTTCTAGTTCAAAAGGGGAATGCTTTCAACTTTTCCTCATTCAGGATAATGTTGACATTGGTTTATCATATACAGCTTTTATTATTTTGAGGAATGTTGCTCCTATGTCTAGTTGGTTGAGGATTTTATCATGAAAGGGTACCAGATTTCATCAAATTCTTTCTGCATCTATAGAAATGATCATATGGTCTTTGCTTTGCTTCTGTTCATGTGGTGAATCATGTTTAGTGATTTGCATATACAGAACCATCTTTGCATCCCTGGGATGAATCCCCCTTTATTTTTTGGCTTAAACCTAGTAAAATTTGCTTTATGAACTTTGAAGCCTGTGTTAGGTGCATATAGGATTGTTATGTCCTTTTGCTGAATTGCTCAATTTACCATTATACATAATGACTGTCTTTGTCTTTTTTACTCTTGTTGACTTAAAGTATTTTATCTGACTTGAGAGTGGCCACATCTGTTTGCTTTTGGTTTCCATTTGCATGGAATATTTTTTCCATCCATTTACCTGCAGTCTGAGTCTTTGGGAATTAGATGTGTTTCTTGGAGATAGCAGAGAACACTTGGAGAGATACTTGGAGTTTGTTTCTTTATCCATTCAGCCAGTCTATGTCTTTTAAGTGGAGTATTAAGACCGTTCATATTCAGTTAGTATTTGATATTATGTGATATTTTCTGTTCATCAAGTTGAATGATACGATGTTTTGTTTTCCCTCCTGTCTTACTATTTTATAAGACTTGTGAGTTTTAACTCTTGGGTGTTTACACACTAGTAGGGCACGTCTAGGAGTGACAAATTCCCTTACTGTTTGCTTGTCTGGGAAAGTATTTCTATATCACTTATAAAACTTAGTTTTGCAGGATACAATAGCTGGCAGCTGTTTTGTTTAAAACAACTAACAATTTTCTGACTGATAAATTCTTTGCTAATAAGTTTACTGTTAGCCTGGTGAGTTTTCTTTTGTATGTTGCTGGTTTCATGCAGCAGCTTATAGAATTCTCTCCTTCATTTTTACTTTGACAAACGTGATAACTATGTGTCTTAGTGATGATGTCTTATGTATAATTTTTCCCATGTTCAATAACCATCTTGATATCTGAATCGATGGCAATACTAGAGAAGTTTTCCTCAATAATTCTTTCTTATTCCTCAATAAGCTTTCTATGCCTTTTGCTTTTTCTTCTTCACCCTCAGGCATACCTGTAATTTGCATATTGGTTTGCTTCCCATAGTCTCATAATTCTCTGAGTGGCTGTTCATTTTTGTTTATTCTCTTTTCTGCATCTTCGACCGACTGGGTTAGTTTGAGAGTGTTGTCTTCAAGTTCTGAAACTCTTTCTTTTGTTTGGTCTAGTGTGTTGCTGAAGCTTTATGCTGTATTTTGAAACTCCCTAAATGCTTCTTTCACTCATTAAGTTCTGTTATCTTTCTTATGTTGTCTAGCTCTTTAGCAACTTCTTTTTTTTTAACTGATGTCCTGAAATACCTCTTTTGCCTACTTTGTGTTGGTTTTCCACTTTTCTCTTCGATCCCATTGATCTTACTTGCCACCCATATTCTGAATTCCGTTTCTGACATTTCACCAATTTCCTTTTTGTTGGGATCCATTGCTGTAGATCCACTGGGATCCCTTGGCAATGTTGAATTAGATCTTATTTTTTCATGTTCCAGAGTGCTTTTGCTGGTTTCTTCTCATCTGAAACCTCTTCTCTCAGCCCACGACAGTCAGGTTTGCAGCATACTTGTTCCACTTTGCTGGAAACTCAAATTACTTTAGTGAGGAGGAGGAGGAGAGGTCCCTAGATGGCGCTTTTGTGATACACTCTGGAAGACTGATCTGGTGGAGAGGAGTGGATGCTCTAAGAACCTGTAATGCAGCTGATCTGTGTGTCCCGTTCTCCGGTGATTACTACAGTCCAAGCCTGTGCTGAATCATCTTTGTATAGAGTGGTGGGTTATTCCCCAGGCCGCCGCGGGAACTTTCAGTTGAGGGCTGGGTGAGACCCTTTCCATAGGGGCTGGTGCTGCAGAAGGTTGCTTTGCTTAGGATTCCCTGCCATGGTGAGCTGGGTGAGACTTTCTAGGAAATGGCTGTGGGTGTCAGGAATGGAGGCTTTCACTCCAACAGGGTTCAGATATGATGGTTGCTCAAAGCCAGTGGGGGGGTCACTGACAGAGCACTGAATCCCAGGGACAATTCCTGCCACACAGCTAGTGGGAGAACAGGGTCATGCCCGTGGTCCTGACAGTGATGCTGACTTCTCAGTGATGGGCCATGGACCAACGGTAGGGAGGTAGCTGGGTCCAGCAGCACACTAGGACCTCAGGGGTAGAGCTGTGGGGCCTGACATCACAAGAGAACCTGGGAATAGGGACTGTAGGCCTAGTGGCAGCACTAGAACCTGGAGGTAGTGCCACAGGGCTTGGTGATGGTGCTGGATTCTCAGGGGTAGAGCAAGACAAATGCACAGGAACCACAGGCACAGAGCCATGGGCCAAGAGGAAGCTTGGAGATCACAGGGGTGAAGCTGTGGGGCTGAGCCACTGGGCTGCTGGGACTCTCCCCCCACTTAAGTCCTAGGGAGGCAGACACCACAGGGCTTCTCAGGTGGTGTCTCTGGTGCCCAATATATTCAGATCCCCCATGGGGAGGGGATGCTCAGCTCCCTGTCACAGGGCATGCAAGAGCATTCACCCTCCTTGCTCCCTCCCCGAACAGGAGGTGTGACTCAGAGACAGCTGCAGCAAAGTTAATCCCTTTGGAGACTGGCACTCTGGACTTGAGAGCTTAGAATGGCAATAGTTGCAGCAACCGAGGAACAGGAACTCTCAGGTCCCTGCTATGCTCACTCTCTGGTACAATGTTACTGCAGACGCCAAGCAACTCCCTGATCAGTCCAGAGGTCTGAGGTGGAGGTCACCTGACAGCTTGGGCCACAGTACCCACCAGTGGGGGGAGGTGGGAGCATGGAACCCCAGGGTTTTCTCCCCTGGCCCTCCCCACATGTGGGAGGCCTCCCCCAAGTACTTTCAGATTTTGTGGAGTAGACTGCCCATCACCTTCTCCTTGGCTCTGAATGTCCCCCATTACTTCTCTAATGACTCACAATGCTCTTTCGAAGAAGGCCTCTCTGTAGTGGGGCATCCACCTGCAACTTTCGATCCTCTCTTTGAGAGCAGTGTACACTGGATACTCCAGTCTGCCATCTTGCCTGCTCTCCAAATAATTTTGTGGAACAGACTTAGCTGATTCATTTGAGTAGTATGTGTATTAATAAATGTAAATCTGTAATGCATTTAGCATTGCTGCAATTTGCTTTATCATCTTTGTATAAAGTGGTGGGTTATTCGCCAGGCCGCCACAGGAACTTTCAGTTGAGGGCTGGGTGAGACCCTTTCCATAGGGGCTGGTGCTGCAGGAGGTTTTTGAAGTATAGGCTTTTAATTTGGGAGCAGGGTGTGAGGGGTGGGGTGGGAGAGGTGTGTGCACTAAAAGAAATATTCTTTAAATCAGTGGTTTCTATCATGGCTGTACAGTTCAAAAATGCTGATGCCATAGGCCCCACCCCTGACTGTTGAATCAGACTCTCTGGGGCCAGGCATCTGTAATTCATCAGAGTGGTCCAAATCTCTCCCAGGTGATCCTAATTTGCAGCTGGGGTTAAAATTCACTGCCTTAGAGAAAAAGACATTATGCTCTAGTTTCCAAGACAAAACTGAAGGTCACCTTTGTATTTCTGGCATAAGAGCATAAAGGAATACCAGGAATAAAACAGATGTGGCAAAAGGTTGGAAAGATGGTTTAATAGATTGGTACTGTCCTTAACCATGGAAAGTTGAAAGTAATTCAAAATAAAATAATTTTCCAAGATTCATAAGAACTTTACTGACTCTTCATCTTATTAATAGTCACTTATTTTCTTATTACGAAGTTCAAATTCAAGCCAGAGAATTTTAGTAACTGAAAAATCTAATACAAATGAATTACATTATTTGTGTCTCTCAAACACACTACAACCTTGGGCATGTCTATACAATGTTTTTGTATGTAGTAAGTATTTAAAAATAATGTTTACTGAGTTCTTACTATGTCCTAAAGCCTGAGAGAACACTTTCTGGATGATATATCATTTAACCCACACAACCACCTTGAAAACCTGGCACTCTAATTCTTCACATTGTATAGAATAAGGAAATGGATGCAGATTAAGTTACATAAGTCACACCGTATTGGAGTGAGGTGGCTAGGACCCTCAGCTCTGAGCTCCTCTATGATTATACCCATTATTGAATAAAAAAGAGACTGAATGATGATTTAAATGCTGGCTTCAAAAGATAGGACCCCAGTTGATTAGGTGGCTGCCCTGTAGAACGATCGGTCAATTGTTATTCTGCCAATCTTGCAAGAAAGGAAGATGTGTCGAGTCAATTCTCCGCACCACTATCCATTAGACCAGTGGTTCTCACTGTGGGTCACGACCCCTTTGGACTGTATTAAATGTTCACAGCATTAGGAAGGTTGAGAACCACTGCATTGGACAATGCAAATATTGTAATAAATGCTAAGCCTGAATAATGGACCAAGAGGCAGAATAAGAGTGAAAAGAGAAATCTGTCCAGAGTTGGATCTGAGGTATAGCCCAATGTTGTAGCTACTTCCAGGTTAAACATATCAATGCTCTGGAAATCATAAACCATTTATCTACAGCAAGAAAAGCCTTTAACATAGAAGATGTAGGGAGAAAAAGCTCAGAAGAAGTAAGAGAAAATTATCTGTACATTTGATTTTAAATTACATTCACTAAAACACCTTAAAATACCTAGATATTTACCATGGTTAACTGAAATTAATATTCAGATATTTCATGAGTCTGAAATTTTACGAGGGAAGCTATACAAATAAAAATGGAAGATTACATTAATAGATTGAAGCTGGCCCTAAATTCCTAAAACTTAACCCTTAAAGGAGTTCAAAGGTCTGAAGTTGCTCCTCTGTCCCTAATAATCAAACCTTTAGTGCTTTAAAAATAAATTAAGATCAATAAACAGAAGGTGGTGGCATGAAGAAAGTCATGGCAGGTTATCAAAACTGTTCACGACTCTGCTGAGGCTTGACCAAGCCTGGGAAGAATCACAAAACAATAAGCTCCTACTGGTGTGGAAGTGCACACTAGAGGTCAGAGGTCAGATACAGGGGTCGGCGGTGTCTAATTGCCCCAAAGTAACAGTTTCACAAATCGTGGTCTTCCATCTCCCATTTTCCCAGCCCTTTGTAATTTGCCAATGTAATAAAATACTTACCAATGGAAACACATCTTTGTGGATTCTGGACGCATCTGTGCATACTTTTCAATGTATACAATCTGGCTTCCTTCCTTTCCTCACAAACTGTTAATATTTTAGAAAACCAAACTGATTCCAGAGATCTTTTGTGAGTTACTATATTGAATTATGGGGTGCCATGTCGTCTTTTTTCAGTTTCATGTCTCATAAATTATCTGATATAATCTAAAGAAGTGGGAACCATCTTAGACCTCTGGGAACCAAAAAATGTGTATTTCTTTTCTTTGTAATGCACGTCCTAGATACATTACCCTCTCAGCACAAAAACACAGACTTACATCCAACTCTTAAGGAAGACCTATCCAATGCCTCTGTAGGTGTCTGATTCACTGATATTCATTTATTTATCTAATTTATAGAGGTTAGCTGAAACTGCAAATACAAAGTACATTTACTACCAGTTTACAAGACCCTTACAAGTTAAAAGATAGCCTACATGTAGGCAATTCTATACTGATTTACATTGCAAAAGGGAAGCTTCCTTACTTATCCTTAAACTAAGTTTTCTGTATTGACTGATTTTTATCTTTCCTGTTTACAACTCATATAAAGTTCATACAAGGCTCGGTGCCTGTAGCTCAGCAGTTAAGACACCAGCCACATACACAGGAGCTGGTGGGTTCGAATCCAGCCCAAGCCTGCCAAACAACAATAACTACAACCAAAAAATAGCCAGGCATTGTGGCGGGCGCCTGTAGTCCCAGCTACTTGGGAGGCTGAGGCAAGAGAATCACTTAAAGCCAAGAGTTTGAGGTTGCTGTGAGCTGTGACACCACAGCACTCTACCCAGGGCAACAGCTTGAGACTCTGTCTCAAAAATAAATAAATAAATAAAATAGTTCATACAAGTAATCAGATGTTTTACTGAAATTATTTGCCTCCTTTTTGTTATTTCCTTTTAATGTAAATGGTTTTAACTAGCTCAGTGAGTTTTTGTTTTATTTATTTATTTTTTACTTTTTTTTTTTTGAGATACAGTCTCACTTGGTTACCTAAAGTTTAATGCCATCATCATAGCTCACTGCAACCTCACACTCTTGGGCTCAAACAATCCTCCTGTGTCAGCCTTCCCAATAGCTGAGGATATAGGGGTGCACCATGACACCTGGCTAATTTTTCTATTTTTTGTAGAGACAGTGCCTTGCTCTTGCTCAGGCTTGTCCTGAACTCTTGGCCTCAAGCGATCCTCCCACCTTGACCTCCTAACGTGCTGGGATTACAAGCATGAGCAATGCCTGGTCTATTTTGTTTTTATTTCTTTAAGAGAGTCTCCCTCTGTCTCCCAGGCTAGAGTGCAACGGCATCATCATTACTCACAATAGCCTTAAACTCCTTGGCGCAAGTTAATTTTCCCATCTCAGCCACCAAGTAGCTGAGACTACACACATGTGCCCTTATGCCCAACTAATTTTTAAATTTTTTGTAGAGGTGGGTATTTGCTATGTTGCTCAGGCTGATCTCAAACTCCTGGTCTCAAGCAATTCTTCTGCCTTGGCCTCCCAAAGCGTTAAGGTCACAGGTGTGAGCCAGCACACCTTTCTCTTAGTGAGTTTCTGTATGTTTGCTTTTTAATGTTATAGGAATATATAATATAGCAATTGAGAAAAAAACGTTAAATTTAGAGTCAGGAGTCCTGACTGTCAGTAAGTAGTTGTGTCATTTAAGTTATAGCCTCTCTGGAGTGTAATTAGCTCAACAATAAAAGACAGACGCTGCAGCAGAGGATTTCTAAGGTTCGTCCTACCTACAACCAAATAACATAAGTGTTTTCAATATCCAGGGCAAAGGGACCTTTGCTTTTCCTTTTCCTTCCCCAGAACAGACTCCAACAGGAATGAACTTCCAGGTTGGATAGGACAGTCTGCCCAACTAACAGACTTGCTCAACTTTGGAATCCTAGCAGAACATATTAATGAACGCCAATTCTTGACCCTATCCCAATTTACTACAAAACAAAACCAACCATTTAGCTCTTTATCACTGCCATTTCCTCAGCCCTATGATACATCCTGTAAAAGCTTGAACAAATTATTCAACCATCTTGAGTTTTGGGTTTTCAACTGTCCAGGGACATCAAGAACCCCAAGATATATGGAAGATGTTCACTGACATCCTAGGGACTCCCCATCACCACAGTGCTAGATTATAGAATGCAAATAAAATCTTAAAATCTGCAAAGACAAACATATAATTATCAGGGGAGAACCACACTACTCTTCAAGCTCTCCCCACTCTGAAAGTCATCAAGGAAGTTCTGCAAACACAAGAAGGTAAAGAAAAAGGAAAGGATAGCCCCATTTGTTCATTTCCTTTTATATGCTGGACCACTGTGAGCTTCACATGCTTCTCTCATTCCTAAGCCCCATGCCTAAGGGTTCCTGCTCTTTCTCGCAGAATAGAAAACATGAAAACATGTACCTCTCCTCCCACTTTGCATTCAGTTTAAATTCCATTTTGCCACCAGGATTATTTTTCTTAAACGCTTTCCTCATCATGTCACTTTCACTCTGTCATTACCCAATTTCTCTTTTGTGCTGAGAAAAGGTTTCCCTTTTTCTTTTGAATGTTTTTATTTATTTATTTATTTATTTTTTGCAGGTTTTGGCCGGGACCGGCTTTGAACCGGCCACCTCCGGCATATGGGGCTGGCACCCTCCTCCTTGAACCACAGGCACCACCCAGGTTCCCCTTTTTCAATGAAGATTTTTACTTATTCTATTATTGCACTCCATGAAAGCCCTGCTCAGGAAAGCCTCACCTGCCCAAACAGAAACACACTCTTGCATCTTTTCACCAGGGCACATGTGCCAGAAGTATGCACGCTCGCTCGGTCCATGCCTCCTGGAGGTGACTATGTCACATTCCAAACTGGGCAAGAAATGGGGATTAGGTATCCAAGAGTGCCGGAGGGCAAGATGCCACCTTCAGGTACATTAGAAGGCAGAGAAGTGGTGCAGCGGACAAATGTGTGTGCCGTAAGGTAGGTGCGTGGAGGCTGGATGTGCAGAGATGTGAGCTGGTACCGTTCATGCAGGAGGAGCTCTCCTCTGCAGCCCCAGGACTCCGCTAGGAAGCCTCGGATCCATCTCTATACCATGCTCTCTCATCTCAGCTAGGGCACTGATTCTTAACCAGTGTGCTATGAACATTTTTCATTAATTAAATTATTTAGAAAGATGCTCCAAACACATTAAGTATATTCTTTTTCTTCATTTTTTTTTTTTTTTGGATCCACATAATTTAAGTTGATCAAACACCAGTTCTTGCCACAGAAGTTTAACTATAGGTTCGAGTATGCCGTGAGATAAAAAAAGGTTGGAAAACACTGGTCTAGGGTGTGACTGGCACTCCCTCTGGGGTAGTGGTTGTCCTTCTAGAGAGCACAGTCTTAGCACTTTACCCGCCTCCTCATGGAAAATGTTGCACTCCTGCTTCCTTTGTTAATTTCTCATTGCTCAGAGAAAAAAAAAATCAAGTCCCTTTGCAGAGTGGTCCCCAACCTTTTTGGCACCAGGGACCAGTTTCACAGAAGGCAATTCTTTCCACGGACTTGGGTGGTGGGGGATGGTTTGGGGATGATTCAAATGCATTATGTTTATTGTGTGCTTTATTTCTATTACTATTACATTGTTATATATCATGGAGTAATCATACAACTCACCTAAATGTAGAATCAGTGGGATCCCTGAGCTTGTTTTCCTGCAACTAGATGGTCCCAGCACCACCATCACAGCCTCAGCTCCACCTCAGCTCACCAGGCATTAGGTTTTCATAAGAAGGGCAACCTAAAGCCCTGCCCTGTGCAGTTTACAGTAGGGTTTCAGCCATATGAGAATCTAATGCCGCTGCTGATCTGACAGGAGGTGGAGCCTGAGCTGCTTCAGCCAATGAATCAGGTGGTGATGTAAGCGAGGGGGACCAGCTGTAAATACAGAAGATGCTTTTGCTTGCTCACCCACTGCTCACCTCCTGCGGAGCTGTCCAGTTCCTAACAGGCTATGGATCAGTACTGGTTGGTGGCCCAGAGACTGGGGACCACAGCCTTAGCAAAATCTTATTCAAAGTCCTTCGGAACTTGGCTCTATACCACATGATTTCCTCTTCCTGGCATATTCTGTAAGTTTTCCATACGCTATACTATTCATACTAAGCCATGCATTTTCACTCCTTCATGATTTTGATTCAGTTGTTCTTTTGTGAGGAATATCCTTTTCTATATTTAAAAAATCCAATTCATTCTTCCTGAATTGTCACCTTCCCTGTGAATTTTTTTCTAATATTCTTCCAGGAGAATTAGTCCCTGTATCACTTCAATTATTCATTCAAGAAATCGTTATTCAGCATCTCAGTCTGTTAGGAGTATATTTATCCTATGACAGTATTTGAGTTCATGTGTCTGAGAGTTCCTTAAAAACATGTTTATTCATATTCCTAGAGACTGGCACAGCGCCTAACATACATGAGGAACTCAATAAAGGAATGTGCCTTTGTATTCCCCCCACCTCCATACTCAATCCAGTCAGTAAAATACAGAGTTATCTTTATCAATTTGTTTATGTGTTCTCAAGGGGCAACAGTGTCTTTAAGGGGGCAAAAATAGTTCTCAGGATGTGTTAGGAACTGAATTGTATCCTCTAAAATTCATAGTTGAAGCCCTAATCTGAGGATTTCAGAATGTAACTGTATTTACAGATACAGCCTTTAAATCATGGTTAAATGAGGTCATATGGGGAGGCTCTAATCCAATGTGTCCAGAGTTCTTGTAAGAAGAGGAAATTTGAACACAGAAAAAGAGATCAGCTGTGCATGAACAAAAAGAAAATAAAAAGTCACACAAAGACACAGCCAGAAGAGAGAGCTCTCAGGAGAAACCAAATCTGATGACACTTTGGTCTTGAACTGCTCACTTCTAGAACTATGAGAAATTAAATTTGTGATGCTTAAGCCACCCAGTCTGTGATATTCTCTTACATAAGCCTTAGCAAACTAATGCAGGAGGCAAAAAACCTGAGACGTTACCATGATTAGTGGCCTTCCAAAGTTCAACCTTCCCTGACAAAATTTTATTCCTTACTATTTTATCTCACTAGGGAGAAATTAAGAGCTTTGTTTTTTGTTTTTTGTTTTTTTTTTTGTAGAGACAGAGTTTCACTTTATGTGGCGTCACAGCTCACAGCAACCTCCAGTTCCTGGGCTTAGATGATTCTCTTGCCTCAGCCTTCCACGTAGCTGGGATTGCAGGTGCCTGCCACAACACCCAGCTATTTTTTGTTGTTGTTGTTGTTGCAACCATTCGGTGGGGTCGGGTTTGAACTGGCCACCCTTGGTATATGGGGCCGGCGCCCTACTCACTGAGCCACAGGCACCGCCCAGAAAGTAAGAGATTTTGAACAAACACATATAGTTAATAAATTAATATAATTTTTCTCTTATAGGACAATAATGAAAAAAAAAAGTTGAGAAGCACTAAAATACCTAATGCAGACATGTTATCATCTCTTGCAATTTTTGAGCTTAGACTGACACACGCTAAAAACAGGAGCTCCTTAGAATCGATGTACACACCTGTTCTTCCGCACCTTCCTTCTTGTTTCA
This sequence comes from Perodicticus potto, assembly GCA_963574655.1. NCBI lineage: Eukaryota > Metazoa > Chordata > Mammalia > Primates > Lorisidae > Perodicticus > Perodicticus potto. Next base: position 21,778 of record CAUYRH010152826.1, read on the forward strand.
ATAGCAGCAGCGTCCCCTCCCTGTGGTGTGGTCTGAACCCCACCTCCTCCTGCCTTTCCAGGACCCTGTTCAGGTTTTATTTCTTTATAGGACCACTTGCAATAGCATTTACATATTTCCCAAGTTCTTCCCACCTCAGAAACAGAAAGTCTCCACAGTTCCCAGCTGGGAGATTGTTTTGCTTCCCCGCTTCCTCCCTCTCCGAGGGCACACTAGCACGGCTTCCACTCAGCCGTCATTTACAGAAGGCTCCTGATTACCCAGCCGTCCTTTATAGAAGGCTCCTGATCACCGGTGACCTCCACGCAGCAAAATCCAGTGGGTCTCACCTCCAACCGCTCAGCAGACCGTGTCCACTCACTCCTCCTCCCTTCTCTGGACTTTCCTCCACATTCATCTCTTTTCCCCAATCGCCCAGGACGCTCCTTCTCTACCTATTCTCCTCCTCTGGCCATTACTGCTAGAATTCTTCAAGGCCCCACCCTCCAGAGGGGCCTCCCTACAGCCCAGACCTCACGGTCACTGGCTAATACATTTTCGGACAGGCTGCAAGTAAGCAGTTTACTCACTTCTCTATATCAGTATAATCATTCTCTTCCTCTCATAAAATATTTGCGCTTTGCTGCATATAAAGACTGAAACTCTTGAAAAACATATTCCATCTCTACAGTGGATGTGGACTAATTAGATCCTTCAGTTTGTATACTGAAGAAAAATGTTTTGATCCAGAAGAAAATTATGCAGCATATACTTATCTGTATTTTGGAAATGGTGGTTAGTTCAACCTTCCGAATTCATTTTCCTTCAAGTCATGTTCATGAGCTACTTTTATTTCAAGAAGAAAGTACACTCACATTGTGTATTGTGTACAAAAATAAGGTTTTTAACATGACAAAGAAAAAAAATAAACCAAAAAAAACCCTCATCACCCCACTTCTGTTTCTGCACGCCTGTCTAGTGGAGACTTCTACAAGAGTTTAAAAGCACAAGCTTTACATTAAAGCTTGCTTCTAAAAAAAAAAAAAAAAAAATCAAAACAAGGGGACGGCGCCTGGGGCTCAAGGAGTAGGGTGCCGGCCCCATATACGGGGGTGGCAGGTTCAAGCCCAGCCCTGGCCAAAACTGCAAAAAAAAAAAAAAAAATCAAAACAAGGAAATACATATCAACATTTCACATAAAAATTCAAGCTGGATATCAAATTTAAATCTCTTTATAAAATGAAGTGTCTAGATACAAAGCCCTACTCGTAAACCAAGGTACTTAAATCACCTTTCTGACCTGAGTCCCTCTTCAAGGCAAGTACCTTAAAAGAATAAGATCCAAACTGGTTTATCTTTACATCCCTAACACACAGCAAGAGTCTTAATTGTTTTTTTTTTTTTGTAAAGAGTATTAACATTATTGAACTGAATGAATGAATCCTTGATTTCAAGGAGCTCACAATCTAGTAGGAGGAAAACAGTAATTAAGGGAGACTTTGATCAGTGTCCATTGGCAAGTGACCAGAAAGAGCGACAAATGCATTCCTGAAAAACCGAAGAGGAGGAGCCCTTTGAACCAGGCCCGTCTAACAAGTTGGGTTTTGTCACCTGCGTCCATGTCCCCACCTTCTGATAACAGAACAAACTTTTTTCTTGAGGAACCACCCCCTCCACTCAGTCAAGGAGGATCTTTGATTAGTACCAGTGGAGCACCAAGTTTCCATTTACACCAGGGGTCCTCAAACTACGGGCGGGGAGGCGGCCTGACAAGGACATTCATCCAGCCCACAGGGTGTTTTTGCAGCTGCCACCTGTCCTGCTTGGCAGCCGACTCTTCCCAGGTCCCAGTGCACATGTGTGGAATGTGTGTCCCACTCTCTGACACCCCTCATTCTCTCTGTCTCTCCCTCCTTCTCTCAGTCTCTGGTGCTTGCCTGAGGACCAAGATGAGAACAAGTTAGGATTTTTTTTTTTTGAAGTTAAGAGGTTTATTTATTTTTTTTTTTTATTTCGCAGTTAGTAGGGGCTTTTTTTTTGTGGTTAAGGGGGCCTTTTTTTCCTAAAGTTAGGAGGTCTTTGTGCAGTGTGCATAGGAATTTGTTCATAGTCTTTTTTTTTTTTTTGAGACAGAGCCTCAAGTTGTCACCCTGGATAGAGTGCCGTGGCATCACAGCAACCTCCAATTCCTGGGCTCAAGCGAGCCTCTTGCCTCAGCCTCCCAAGTAGCTAGGACTACAGGCACCCGCCACAACGCCTGGCCATTTTTTGGTTGCAGCCATCATTGTTGTTTGGCGGGCCC
>CAUYRH010152830.1:0-74229 GCA_963574655.1 Perodicticus potto
CAGAGATGTTGGCGTCAATGTGGAGAAAAGGGAACACTTCTACATTGCTGGTGGGAATGCAAACTAATATGTTCCTTTTGGAAAGATGTTTGGAGAATATTTAGAGATCTAAAAATAGACCTTCCATTCCATTCGACCCTATAATTCCTTTACTAGGTATATACCCAGAAAACCAAAAATCACCTTATAACAAAGATATCTGTACCAGAATGTTTATTGCAGCCCAATTCATAATTGCTAAGTCATGGAAGAAGCCCAATTGCCCATCCACCCATGAATGGATTAATAAATTGTGGTACATGTATACTATGGAATACTATGCAGCCTTAAAGAAAATGGAGACTTTACCTCTTTCGTGTTTACGTGGATGAAGCTGGAACATATTCTTCTTAGCAAAGTATCTCAAGAATGGAAGAAAAAGTATCTGATGTACTCAGCCCTACTATGAAGCTAATTTAAAGGTTTCATATGAAGGCTATAACCCAACTATAACACAAGAATATGGGAAGGGAGGGGAGGGGGGAAGTTGGGGTGGAGGGAGAGTAATTGGTGTGGCCATACCTATGGTGCATCTTAGAAGGGTACAGGTGAAACTTACTAAATTCAGAATACAAATGTCTTCATACAATAACTTAGAATATGCCATGAAGGGTATGTTAAACAGTTTGATGAAACATTTCAGATTGTATATGAAACCTGCACATTATACCCCTTGATTGCACCAATGTACACAGCTATGATTTAATTTAAAAAACATGGAAAAAAAAAGAATTAAAAGTATGGAGAACCTGCAATCTTACTGTTCTTATCTATCCAAAGGGAAATAAATAATGTTTAAATATTCATCACAGCACAAGTCACATTCACAAAGAGGTAGAATAAACCTAGTGTCCATCAGCTAATGACTGGATTAAGAAAATGTGGCATATGTATTTCACAGAATACTATCAAGCCATAAGGAAGAATGAAATAAAATAATGTCTTTTATAGCAACTTGGATAGAACTGGAGGCCATTCTCCCAAGTGAAGTAACTTAAGTACAGAAAAATAAAAATGCTGCATTATTTCACTTTTAAGTAGGAGCTAAGCTATGACTATATATGCCAAAAACCCAGACTTTACCACAATATGGAAGCACTTTATCACTAAATGGATGATTCCATTTAATGGAATCAACTTGTATTCCCTAAATCTATTAGAATAAAAAAGTAATAAAAAAATTATGGAAGTTTTGTACAAACTCCTAACCACTCATTACAATTCCTAAAGTGTTTCTATTGAATCATTGTCAAATCATGTATGGAAATAAAGACATATATTTAAAGAGTTAAAAAAAATCTGGATGGGTCAATTGTCCAGCTTCAAAATTCCTCATTGTAGTATGGAATTAAAATATTTAAAAATCCGAGTATATTATAAATATGTCAACCTTCTGTGTTTCTCTGCTATACTCACTCCACACATATATACCTCTAACATAGCATTTGTGACTTTGAATTTCTGTGCTGAATATATGTTGCTCTTCAACAAAAAAGTTTTTTAAATTATATATTGTAACTTTTAATTTCTGTGCTGAATATATGTTGCTCTTCAATAAAAAAGTTTTTTAAAGTATATATTAAAACACTTTTACTGATGCTATTCACTATTTTGTGTTTCAAAGAATTAAACAATTTTAATAAAAACATGATTTTTGTTTCTAGTCCTCATCTTAACCATTGTTATTGTTGTTAAATTTTAAGCCTTTTTAATTTTGTGAAGGCAAAAAGTAGAAAATTAATAAACACATGTATGTGTAAAAATAAAAAAAAGATAAATTATATTTTCAAAAGAAATGCGAAATCAATGCAATATTAAATTGTCATTTTTTAAAATGCCCTGAGTTTGTTCTTGGTGTTGTGTGAGATTGGAAGGCCAAAAGGTTAGACCGGCTGTTAGTTTGGTCAGTGGGCTCTTCACTCTTCAGAAATAGCAAATGACATTGACATTATTTGTTTCTCTGCTTTCCAACGCTTTCCCCCTTCTGCAAGTTCTTTTATTCACAGGAAGTGAAACTGCTAAAACCAGGAAATACATGTTTACTTAATTTCACTTTCCTGCTTGGACTGCTGAATTGTTCAGATATGCCCCAGCCTCTAAAATGTCCATCTGTGCCTTTTCATAGGCTGGCTGTCATTCTCTGATAAGCTTCTTTCATTCTTTCTCTTAAAGAGCACTTATCCCCCAGAACTTAGCTCAGAACTCCCTATCTCTGCAACTCACATGACGCCTCTGAAAACCCCTCTCCTGTGACATCAGCATGCTCATCCCTGGAGAGCACCACTCACCATCCTAATTGCAACTACTTATTTACTGGTCTGTCTCCTCCTGTAGATTGCATGCTCCACGAAGGGAGGGACTGTCCCCTTCAGACTGTGATACCAAACCTCCTGCCCAGCACAGAGTAGGTGTTCACTAAAAGTGTGTGTGTGTGTGTGTGTGTGTGTGTAAAGGCTTGTTCAATAATTGTGTGCTGAATTTATCAATGAGTTTACTCATTTCACAAACTTCTCTACTATTGCAACTTTTGATACATGCACATCCTTGTAGAGCATGAAGTATAATAAGAAAATGATTACAAGTTTCTCATGAATCAATGTTGATACTATAAAAATGTAAATATGTAAGATACTTTCTGTATTTGTGGGTGGGATCATATGGATCGGATCATATATTGCCAGTCAAGCTGAAACAAATGTTCATCACCATCCCTCTGAAAATAATGTCAGTGTTTCATTCAGGCTCCATCTAAGAACTCTGACAAACAGCCGTTTGTACATACAGGTATTGCAGTTACATCTCCTACCACACAGACCTAAAGAAAATTACACTTCCACTAAAAGTATTTTTTTGTTTAATGCTTGGGTAGCTAAACCTACGAATGTGTTATTAATTTTTAAAAAATTAATTTAAAAATTTAAAAATAAATTTAAAAATTTATTGTTTGAACAATGCAAAGTAAAAAATATTACTTTATTTATTGATTTCGCCATAAAAGCCCCGTATATCTACTTTATATAAACCTACTTAAAGATTAAGAAGTCAGTTCTTCTGCATAAATTTACTCTTCATTTCAGACATCTGAAAAAAATACAAGTTTGAGTTGGAGTGATAATCAGTTTTCTCAGGCATTACCGAAGGAAATAAAATTTTGTAGCTAACTAAAATAGAAATCTTGGAAAAGTTATCTACCTTTCAACTATTAATTCTTAAAGCAGCCATTCCCTCCACATAAAACCAGTAACACTGGTCTTTTTCTTTTCTTTCTTTCTTTATTTTCTGCTACTCGCATTTGTTTGGTCCACTGAGTAATTATTTGAAAATGAGGCATAAATGTCTATCTCAAGTGTCTGTGAATAATATTTTGACTGAACCTCAAATTGATGGTGGAACCTGCCAGCCATGGAAAATAAAGACTGGCAATAGCATATGTGAATAATATCCAAATGTCACACTTGATACCAGAGGTTCCGAGTACCTCGGTCATTTCATTATTCTAAAGTGCATGGCAAGTGGACACGTGGCTTATCCAAGCAGGGGCCACTGGCTTCCAGCTTCCTTGTTTGTCAAGTGAGGCCCTGAGCTTGTGATGCTCTCTGAGGCTCAGCTGTACCATTGGAGGGCCTTGAATCTGCAGTATTTTTTTCAGTATCCAGAGATAAATGAGAATTTTTGTCATGAAAATACAACTTCAAAAAAACGAAAGCCAGTTAAATTTCCCAGGCTTGAACTGAGAGTTTGGGGTTTTCTCCTGCTCAATGAGAAATGGGCGTCTCTAAGTGTCTTAAAGACCCTCCAGTTAACCCTTTCCCTGTATGACCTAAGAATCCTGGGGCTAAGCGGAACTGTACGAATCACTGATATTACTATTATATTTTATTTTTTAATTTTATTTTCTAATTGTATTGATACATACTAGTTGAGCATATTAGTGGGGGTACATGTGAGATTATGGAACACACACACGAGATTTATGTGTTATTTTTATGATGAGGAAAGAGGTAATGATTTGCCCAAAATTATAGAGTCCACCCCTGGGAGTAGAACCAGGTCCTTCTGCCTGGTCTGTTGTTATCTCCAGCACACTTTGGTAATCTAAACATAGTTTTCAGAAGTTATTAGACCTTCCAAAATTCTAAACCAGATATATAATTTGCATTATTCTCCGCCTTGTGGTGAGAAGTGGTGGAAAAAACATTAGCTTGGGATCACAGGACTTGGGAACGTTGACTGAATTCTTTGTTGGCATCTATGGAATGCACTCTAGTTAACTGAGGCAGAAAGGGAGGAAGGCTCCAAAACATTGCCTAGTGGTACTCCCCGAGTCGGCTCCTGCCCTGCCGTGGATGGGAGGCTGCAGAATCGGGAAGCTGCCGCATTAGAACACTTTGGACAAATCACGAAGTCTGCACTGAGACTTCTGGCTCCCAAATCCTGCTTTGTCACCATGTGGACACCTCCCAAAAAGAAATGCCCTGCACCCTGTCTCTCTCTCCATCTTCTTGTCAAGTTAGTGCATCAGAACGGCAGTACCCACATCACCTTGAGTGCATCTGGGAAAGGGCCCAGGGAAGGGAGTTAGAACCGCTTTTGAGTGATCCAATCCCCAATACTGAACACACTGGTTTTAGACCTTCTTGGATGATCACGTAATCTTGGGACATATTTAACCTCTCTAAAACACAATGGCCATAAAAAGTTTGTTGTACAGAGATGCACAGAGCCAGTTATTTGGTGTTACTCTGCATGCCATCTGCACCCTCCTAGCTATTCTTGCTTCTGTTTGGCCTGGGTGGTGAGCCAGTGGGGGTAAAATGCAACGATCGTACAAGAATATAGTACCACCCTTTATCCAGTCCTTGAATATATCTGCCCATGAAAATAGTACAAAAGGGAATGGGGAGTATGTTATCTTTAGCTTGGACTTATTTACATGACTAAGTTTAGAAAAGTGTTTTAATGAGTCTTGTTAGCAGGCTATACAGCTTATTGCCATTTGGCTCTCCTTGAAGACTCTTCTAAAATTATTCCTAATCTTGTGACTTATTTTACTTTAAAGTAAGCTGGCAAGCGCTGAGTCTTCAGCTGGTTCATTAATCACCTGGTGAGAAATTCGTTACCTTAGAAAATGTACTGGTTTCCTTTGGCAAAATTCTGGCCTATTAAGAACATTTTTAAAACCACATTCAGAATCTAACTTGCTCACCCAGGAGAACTGACCCTGAGTTTGGACACTCCCCATTTTCCAGCGGCGTGGGGCTGGCTCAGGCCCTCCGAGATGGTCTGTCTTCTTGTCAGGCCGTTGCCCTTTTCGCCCTTGCTTCTCACCTGCCTTCCACTCCTTCCCCACGATCTTTGCCATGACCCCCACCATTATTTTTATTTCCAGAGCTATGTAAAATAAAAATGTAAAGTACATTCCGACATATGCTCGTTAAGTTCTCTTGGATAACGAGCCGTCGTTATTGTGGGTGAGAAAGAATGCTCACTGATTCATTCTGTAGGGAAAACACGAGGGAGATTAATTTTCAGTATTGGCAGGTATTTGTACTTACACTTTCCTGTGCTTAAAAAATATTTCTTGCCAGTTGAAAAGTGAATTCAACACCATGATCTGTAAATATTGCTTATAGGGATTATAAAATCTTCAGTAAGATGTAGGTTATCCCAACTGTGACTGCAAAGTGAGAACCTGAACTCTGGCTGAATGTCTCTGGCCTCCAGTTTTCATATGTAGAAAGCAAGAAGAGTTTCATCCTCAACACCCTAACATTTATGAATTGATGAATTTAGCTACCCAGTTAAAGGTGACGACCCTTGCCTACTTTGCGGATCTATCCCTATATGTGTATCAAGATAGTAAGAAATAGGACTAAAAGGACATTATTAAATTCTCTTCCCTATATTTCTACTTTTGCTTTTCTCTCTTCCTCCTGCCACCTGTCTTTTCTCCCCACACTAGGACACGTTGAAATTAACCAAACAGGCCCTGGAGAGTTGTCTTTCTTTACATAATCAGAACTAGAGAGGTGCTCATGACCCTTAAGAGGTGAGAGTGGAATTGCCTTTGAACTTGTCTTTGAACTTTCTTGCTTTTCCGTGGGGGAAGTATCAGGGCACACCTCAGCCGAATGGTGCCAATACACACAAAGTTTTCCTTTCTTCCCCAGCCTGGTTGCGCATCACGAGCAGTTACATATTCAAATGAATCTGTCAGGGACAAGAGGCTGGTGCTCCAGCTCCTGCTCAGCCCGATGACATTGATTTGTTAGCATAATGCTCGGCTGCGGGATGTGTGACAGATAAATTTTATCAAAATTAAGGCACAATTAAACATTTCATCTTCCTAATTACTGGCTGTAGATTCAGCCTGATGACCATGTGCTGTAAGAAATCAGAGACCATTACACATTTTAATGGAGCACAGCTGTCTTACAGCTTGGTAATATTTGCACAGTGCCACAGAACTGTAATTTATGATAAAAAGAAAAAAATGTGTATTGGCGCTTTTTTGCCAAAATAGATTAAGGATTCATATACTTTAATGAGATTTGGACCTAGCCTTGGATTATCGTTATAAATGATTTATGTGCGTGTTGGTGGACTCCTGTAGTTCCGCGTTGATTTGTGTTTTGGTCTACCAACATGTAATTCTATATTTATCCCTCAGCCAACACCTACTATCACTTTCCCCCTTTTCTCTGTCTTTTACTTCTTACCTTTCTTTCACCTCTTACAAAGGATAGCTGGGAAAGCGAAAACAACTAAAAAGCCCTGGCAGGAAAAGCCTTGTTGAAAGCAACTGTAGTGTCTTTAAAGCTTGGGGCTGGATGGCAGGAGTTGATGCTGGGCTCCGCCCTCTCCCCAGCAGCCCTGGCCTCGGGTGCAGACTCTGGCGCTGCAGCCGGGCTGGGGGACCAAGCTTGACTGCAGAACTGGCCTTTCCTCTCCCGAGAAGAGGAGTGATGACGATAGAAATCTTTCCTCTCTTGCCTCATTTTTTAAATAGGAAGAATGACTTGTTTCTCCTTCTTTCCTGGGATTCGTAAGAGTGCTAGCGAGGATGATCATGACTTATTTATAATTACAAGAGGCAAGGCGGCAGAGCTACATCTCCTTATGACTACGGTAAGGACCTCCAGGCTGTGGATCGGCAATCCTTTCTCTTAACTACTCTTGGGCCCCGCCTCTCTTTAGAACTGTTCTTACTGGAAAAACATTTCAAAGTGCTTATGTCTGTGAATGAATTGCTTTCAACAGACTGGGCACCGGGAAGGTCACGAGTGGTCAGAAAATGTGCATGGAAATGGCACGTGAACCGTGTGCCGCCGGTGCATAGTTCTCGCTAAGAACTAGGGGAGTACAGGTAGATCGTTATGTCTTATTAGTGATTAATATGATAATTAAATTTGTCCAGGCAAGTTGACGTCATAATCGCCAGTCCTCCTTCTATGAAAAAGATGCATATCTCTTTGGAAATATTTCTTTTCAGAAATCACGGTGGCTGAGAGAGAAAGGCGAGATAAAAGAGTCTGCACGAATCTGCTCAATTTAGGTGTTAACGTGCCTACTGAAAACACAGAACAGATCCTAATGAATTCAGAAGGCCTATATATATATATGTAACAGGGAAGGAAGAGCTCATCTTTTTATCCTCCCAATCTTCTCCAGGCTTGATTTATTTCGGCACTCATATGCTGGAAGGCTTCATACTGTACCAGGTTGCATATGCTTGTACACTAATTCTCAATTGCCGTATGCAGTTTGTGACAACCATCTGCTTCGACCTCCCTTTGAGTTCTTTCTCCCACTCAGCCCAGCTGAAGTAAAAATATGGACAGAAACAACTTCTGCAGGGAAATGAAAAAGTTAATAGGAGAGTTAAAGTTACATTGTGTCTCTGCCTTTCACATGGGTGTGCTCCCGCCACTTGGTCTCCACTTATCAAATATTTCTCAAGTGCAAAGCCTGACACTTAGCAGAAAGCTGTCAAAAATGCCACGTTTCCTCTGACAGTCTTGGCTGCGGAGTAAAGGTAATAATCAAATATGTACATCTAGTTCATGCTCGAACCCACGGTGCTGCTCCAACAACCTAGACTTACAGCACATAGCTCCTTGTCCCACACCAGAGGGGGAGGGGGAGAGAAGGACGGAAGAGAGAGGTGGGCACATTTGGAAATGCCTGAAAAGAAATCAACAACTTGCTTTGCGTTTGACTTGAAAAGGAGGGTGGTTCTCTCATTCCCCCAAATGAGTGAATTAGAAAATCAGAGGAAGAGCCTCTACTATAACTACAGATCTCCTGTAGTTTTGCATGGAACATGAAAAAGAGAAAAGAGAGAAAGGTGTCTAGGAATTCTTTTTAAGAAGACATTTTTGTTTGTGTGTTTGTGTTTGGAAGGGAGATTTAAACAAAAAAAGAAAGAATGCTTGCGTTATTAGAAAACTTCACCACCACCACGAAGTGATTGCTACAAATGGTACTTTGTCAAATGAAAGGCATCACCAGCTGCATCAGAGCTGATCTCACGAATGTTACAAGGTGAAAAAGTGATGCCTTAATATAAGGGAGAAGCCACGTCTACATAGTCTCATGTCCAAGTTGATCAACGTGTGGTACCTATGTCTTTCATATCATGGCCACGTATCTCATCATAGGAACAAACAGAAAAATGATGTTGGGACTGGGAGAAGAAGAATGATCTATGGGAGAAGAAGGAGAGAGAAACAAGAGCAGATGAAAAAACTGAAGTGTGCAGAGAAGAATGAAAGAGAAATCTGAAGTAGTAACTGTTATGTTCAGAAGACTGCTACCGTGGTCTCTGTTTTCCAGAATCTTTAGTGTTTCCTCAGGAAAAGCACAGACGGAGAACATTAGGTGAAAATGGCAGATAAAGAAAAAAGAAACGTCCTGGATATTACTCTGATGAGTTTCAGATGGAATCAAATATAAAGCCGGGTGAATCATTACAAAAATGGGCAAAATTCAAGTTCAGTGTGTTCTCTTGGAGTCTGAACTGCCAGATTCTGTCTAATTATAATCGATCAGTTATAAAAGCCACAAGTCATGCAAACACTGTCTGTTACATTTTGCCTTTTCTTTTAAACTTAGGTGGATTATCGGAAGAATTTCGGTAGAAATATATCAGAACCAGACTGTATAGCTGGGATATACTACTTTGCAACTATTGAAGGAATTCTACATTTCTCTTAGGAAATCCAAAGGTGATAGTTAATGGCCAATTAAGAGTCTGGGCTTTGAAATCAGATACATTGGGTTAGAATTCAGTTAGAGTTTTGACTGTGCCATTTATTAGACTATGGACTTGAGCCTTGGTTTTGTTATTTGTAAAATAACTGAAAATAGCCCCTGTCTTACCTTTGTTGGGACAAAATGGGGCAACATATGTGAATCGCCCGGCACAATGCTTAGTACATAATAAATGTTCAGTAAATGACAGTTACTCCTGGGAGAAACATTCTCATGGAGAGTGGGGTGTGTGTGTGAGAAATACCCTGACACTTGGGGTGGGCGAGGCACTGAATTTTTTCACAGGCAGATGGGGATGTGAGATGTTATATTTGCTCACTTGCGCCAATGCGATCATCTTTCGCCATCATATGATGGTGAAGCTTAAATATTAAGATCGTACAAGCCACTGATGCTTCTGAAGATACTTCACAGAACCACATCGCATCACTCCATTTCTGAAAACATAATTGCTTCCCTTCCAAACTAAACTATTTTGTTTTATGAAGGCTCAGCTCTTGCTATCGTTGGTTGATTAATGCTTGAGTTCAGTTTGAAATGTGTGTGACATGGGTGTGTGCATAGTGAGTGTACTTTACATACATAAACAGTAGGTGCATACATTTCTTAACATAGTTTAAAAGTCTTTCATAATTTCAATTTTCAAAGGTGTTCTCTATTTCATCTCTCTTAATGCCTTCAGGAAATTGAAAGACTTGATCGCTCTCATTGTGGTTTTCAGCTAGCTGGTTTCATCTATTTGCTTTGTGCTGTATAGCAGAGTTTTTAGACGCCAGATGCCTAAAACACATAGGTTAAAAGCAGGTCAGTTTCAATACAAGACTATCATTTTACAGTTTAATGAATATGTTTACAAATTGTATAGTTATAAAGCTTGTTGACACAGGCACAATGAAATTTTTATTCTCAACAAATAATCAGGTGCAAAAAAATGCTTTCTTGAAACCCTGTGCACCTATCAGCCACTGATGAGAGCCCACCATGTGACTGTGCGGGTTATGAAAGTTTGAAATGAAGGAAGGGGAGAGGTAGCTTGGGGCTCTTGCTAATGGTTGCAGAATCCTCACACTGCAGCCAAGGCTGGCAAAGTCAACAAGAAACAGCAGGGCTTAAATAGCTCACTGCTAGTCCTAGCAGGGTTCTTGTCAGTCAAAAATATTCACTGTGTACCTATTGTGTGCAGAATGCATCTCTTCACTTGCCAATAGAGCACTGAGAGGTTTGCTTTAGCTCTTTTTATCTTTACGACCTGCAGACTGGTAACAGCCTTTCTAACAGTGTGTTCATTTTAACAATAATTTATTCCAATAAAACAAGGTGGATGTTCCCCAGATATGGCCACCATATGCCCTGAATTTTCTGAGATAATCCTGATTTCATGTCATTTTATTTTCAATCCAATAAAGACAATTAGTGAAATACATAACGAAATGTGATTTCAATGTTTTATGTTATTCTGAGGTTTCATATAGTGAATGGCCAAATCAGAAAAAAAATATCTTGCTAGATTATGTTTATGGATTTCTAGTTTGGAAAATATGGTTACTCAGTGGGTCATGGTGTTCCTTATAAACAGATTTTATTTAAAAATAAACTTTTTGTATGTGTACGGTTTTGCTGGAAAAAAAATATTTCAGGAAGGTGATTTGGCATCTATAGACACTTGACTTCATTGACGACTTCTCAGCTCCTGTCTCTCCTTCAAGGAATGTTAAGAGTCACAGTCTTACGTAGTCATGAATCTGACATGTGTTAAGAATTTTTAAATTTCAAGCCACACAGACCTCAGTTCAAACTGACGTGAACAACACTGGAGATTACTGGAGATCACATACTTGGAAAGGCTAGTCAAGGCTGGCTGTAATTGAGACTTAACTTGAAAACACCTATGGTATCACCAAGGACTGGTTTTATCTCAATTTTCTTGTCCTTTGTGTTTAATTCAACCTCAGACTCCACACAGGGACCCCCTCAGATGCCATCAAGGTCTCCAAATGGTCCAAACAGAGATCTCGCATCCTCACTCTTCACTGTTAAGAACAGAGAAAAGGTTTCCTCTCTTAGCCTTTGCAAAGAAGACAAGCTTTTCATTCCCCGAAGCCCTGAAAAACATTTCCTGTGTTTCACTGGTTTTTTTTTTAGATTCTGTCCCCTATTTTCAATAATCCTTTGGCCAGAAAGATGGGATTCACAAGTGGATTTAAGTCAACCAAGTTCGACTATAGAATTTGTGGGTGAAGTCAGTCTTATCTATGCCATGCCAGGTGATTAAAAATGGGTCTTCCAAAGCAAAATTTAGGTTCTGTTACTAGGAGATGGGAGGGATACTGGCAAGAGTAAAACAACAAATGTCTACTACAAGCCTCTGTGTTTTTGCATGCCACTAAAACACAATTTTCCAGAGTAAAAAGAAACAAAATAAATAAAATAAATGATTGTGTCATGTTGAGCTGTAGCTATTGAATAGTCAGCTAGATTTACACATTAGGTGAAAGTTTCTTTCTCAAAGACCAGGCATGTGGCTTCTGAGATACAGTTCTATGCCTCGGCCAAAGTGCTACCCAGAGATCTGTAGGTGCACTCATCAGTAGCCAAAAAGGAAATTCCAAATGGACAGAACAAAGAAATACAATAATCTCAATATTTCTTTTAAAAAGTATGGGAATTATGAAGATTCTAGAAGTCTTTGGGCCACTGGATAGGGAAGAACATTCTAGAATTATGGATCCAAAGTGATATAAACCCTTAATAGGGTACTATCCAAACTTGTTCCATTCTAAGTATCACCTGGGGAAGTCTTTAAAAATACAGATGCTGATGTTCTATCCCAAACTTCCTGAATCTTATGTTTGTGGGAAAAGCCTAATAACCTGTATTTCCAAAAACAGGCAACCTGGGGAAACATCAACTTACATATCTATTTGTCTACTGCAAAAGTCACTTGCATTTATGCAGAACTGGTAGGATGGTAGGATGTCACTTGGAATTGCCTCGTTCATTCATTCATTCAATAACTATTTGGTTTAAATTTATTCTAGTTTAGACACTGTGCTTCTAGGCAATAGACATAAGGAGAAGAATAGTCAGACAGAGCCTTTTGATTCAGGAATTTATGGTGTAATAGGGAACACAGTCTATAAACCAGAGATACATAGATAAATGACTACAATTGTGATACTTACTGCAAAGAAAGTGTAGGTTGCTCAGAAAGTGATTAGGACACTTAGCCTCACCAAGAATCCCAAGTAGGTATAACAGTTGAATCTCAGGACTAGACAACAAACATTAGATTAAGTCCAAGAGAGACAAGACTTCACTGCACCAGGACTAGGAAAGCACACTGGTCTTCATAGAATAAATTCAAGAAGACCTTGGAAAGAGATCTTGGGATAGCATTCCCATCGCTGGGGTTTATCTTTTGTAAATCTCCTTAATGTTTATTTAACAGATCTGAAGTTACTACTTGATTTAAAAGAAGGGATTCCTAGAACCAAGTAATTGCAGATGTTACTTTCTTCAGAATTTACCATGGCTAACATCAAGATCCTGTATGTAGATATGAATGTTGATGCTATAAGTTTGAAACATGCCTTGTAGACCACTGAAATTCCATCATATAGATCAAACTTTCATGTTTGGTCCATATTTATTGTTGCTCTCACATAAAATTTGGAAAGAATAATGAAGAAAATGTTTTGCCATTTGTATTCACAAGAATAGCTTCTATTTCTTTTGTATTATTACTGTTCAGTGTAATGATTTAGTATTGAATGAAATAATATTATTATATGCTTCTTTTGTAGATAAGAGTTATTGTTGGAATATGTAACACATTTTCACTTTAAATATCAAAGTCCTGAGATTTGTTGCTCCAAATAACGGAGTAGAAATGAATGTTTTAAATTTCTGAATATATTTTCAGCTCTCAAGTTCATACTGAAATTCTATCAGTTCTATAAGTTGAGATTAAAATTTTGTCTATAAAAAAAGCTATATCTAAGGTAATGAACTAAAACATATCTTATAACACATAGATGAACATCTATGTTATTTTTATTTCAGGTTGATAGTCCAATGTGAAAAATTTTCCATCTCACTAACAACCAGGATTTTAAGATTGTGTTATTCTTGTCATCAATTAACTCCTTATTTTCCTCCAAGTACTTTATTGTGTAATATGTTAACTAACTTAGAATTTTTAAAATCTATCAAATTTATAAAATGCTGCTTTGAGACTGAATTACACTCTAAACGTTGCTATAATCTCTCAGCATTTAAAGAATATATCACAATATCTCTGTCCATTGTAAAGTGCTTGTTATGCAGCTTGAGTTTATATTTTCAGAGTGGGATCTCAGTTACCATTAAGTCAAGCCTTCTTTTCACATAGTTGCATAGTCGCTTGTTTTTCAAAAGTGCATTTTTGAGTCTTGGCCATGTGAAACTGAAATATCTTCAGTAACAATAAAAACTCAATTAACAAATGGATATTGTTTCATACCCTAGACGTTTGGAAATACTGAGTCTGCTGTGCTTTTTGGTTATTCGTGGGAGGAGGGCGGGCTGTTGTCTTGCTTTTCTTTTAGATGTTTTATATCATAAAGATATAGCCACAGAAAATTTCTTTTCCTAAGCAACTGTATGTGTTTCTCTTCATCTTATACAGAATAAAGGTGACTTTATATAATTAATATACTCACTGGTTACTTATCAGTCTTTTGTCTGAGAAATACCTGGCTTGGAAGCTACCGTCAACACAATAAGATATAATTCTTGGAAGGAAACAATTTGGGAAGAAAAGCTAAGAACAAAAACAAAATTGTTGTCTTTGTATGAGTACAGGTATTTGGGGGGAGAGGTTCAAGTGGTGTGCTCTTTGTTTAAGACAGGAAAAGATAAGAACAATGAATGGATAAAAGGAAGACATAATTCCAAGATGGTGAGACAGAGACCGGACAATATTATAGAATTCCTAGGTCCATTTTAGACTTTTCAAATGAGCCAATACACTCCTTTTAAATAATTTAAATTACTTTGTGTTTGGTTTCTGTCACTTGCAATAAAAAATCTAGAATCACATATCAGATGTTATAGAAAAGTATCTTTTTGAGGTTATGAGAGAATGAAAATACAACACAATTTTATTGACATTCCTGATTTTTAGTAGCAATATTGTAAAGTTTGATAAGATGATAACATTTCCTTATAAATTTAAAGCTACTGAGTTAGAAAATACGTTAAAGCTGGTGACAGTCTCATTGTAGGCAAAAAGAATAAACTGAACATATTTACACCTTTAACTTAGTCATTACTTCTGTAGTTACAGGGTATAGGAGGCTCTGCAACAGCAGATTTTGCAAAGAAAAATGTAAATGGACAGAATTCACTATTAAGGTTTACTATGGACATTTATCAGTCAACTTGATATCCCAAATCACCTGTCAAGTTTACCCTAAGTTCAGTATGTTCCATTAATAGTACATGGAACTATGTATTACACATCTTGGGAATGTTGCTGTAAAAACAGGAAATTAAACTTAAGACAATTAGACTATACATAAAACTGTTGAATAATCCCAGATAATGGAGACTTTGTGGAAAGATAATAAGTTCTAATTATTCTTAAGCAAGAAAAATGTAACCTGATATGTAAGAAGGACTGTAGAGTCCCTGGGACTTTTTAAGACACATTTTCTTTTTGTTCAGTATTTCTTGCATGCATGGGGCAAATGCATTTCACATTTTAGTCCAGTGTTTGTTCACTGACACCTATGGTGTTGAATGAAATCATACACTTGTGCTTTATTTAAATGTTCACCATCAAAGTGGCACTGTGCTTTGTATCTTACTGGACAAATGGACCTCGTTTTCCATACCCAAATTCATCTCTAAACCATCCTTACCATAGGAAAAACATATGGCTTATTCCCACTACCAAATGTAAGTTAAAGTGTGCTCAGATGTTTGAGGGATGATTGGAAACCATTCTTTGGAGGTCTTACTCTTTGGATGAATTTCTTTGTACCTGATAAACATGCTCA
Organism: Perodicticus potto; assembly: GCA_963574655.1. Lineage (NCBI taxonomy): Eukaryota > Metazoa > Chordata > Mammalia > Primates > Lorisidae > Perodicticus > Perodicticus potto. Next base: position 15,354 of record CAUYRH010152830.1, read on the forward strand.
CCTGCAGGGGATTGCTTGTGTTCTTTTATACTTGATCTATTTCCCTCTGCTTTGTTTTTTTTAAGACATCTTTTCTCTGCTTTTCATCTCTTCATGTTCACAGTTACAAATGATAGTTTTTTTTTTCTTGCTGGTGGTGTTTATTAATCTGTTTCTTTGCTGGTTTTTTCTTGTGGCACTCACCACAATTATTATTATTGTTTTACAACTAGTATCATTGTTATTATGGTTAATTTTGACTATCTACTGGTTATTATACCTAAAAAAATTATCTGGAGAACTAGCATAAGACATAGGATGATGCCTCAAACCAAAATTTCACACTGTGAAATTCTAATCCCTGATGTGTGTAATTCCTTAGGCATAGCCACATCCATTTATGGAGCAGAAGTTCTTTTAAACTACTTTCACTTACACATTCTACCAGATAAGACAGCTTTTTGTTTATTCCAAGGCATGATGAGGATCAGTAGCTATTAGGCCACTTGCCAGTGACCTGTTCACCTTCATGCTCACCAGTGGAACAGTTTCTACAAAGTCTGTGTTTGTCCTCAGAAGTGCTTAAGTGAGGAGTACTTGTTGTAACTGTGTGATTTAAATAAATATTATGTGAGCCAATGGTATAAAACTCTGAAAGTGTATGATTTTAAAGTTTTCATCAAATAATCTGATTTGATCTCTCACTTGTTTACCTAGTTTCTGAAACCCTTAGGTTAAACTGTGGTTTAGTGCTGCTCTAACTTGAAGTTAAAGTTGCTGTGCTTCACAACTCCTGGCTGAGCCTTCACCAAGGACTTAGGACTCAGATATTTGAAGGACACTGCAGTTAGACCAGAAGTTCATATCTGAGAGTCACTAACTAATTGAGTGTCCTTTGACAAATCTTTTAATTTTTTTCAGAGACTTAGCTTTCTCATGTCTACATTATGAAGTTGGAGTCAATAATCTTTAAAGTCTCTTTTAGTGCTACAATTTCAGGATTCTATAATTTTAATTCCAGGAAAATTCAGTTCTAAGGAATGTTGAATTTCCCCAGAAGGTGGGAAGAAAGATATTATGGCTCCGCAGGAAATACATGCATATTCGTGTACCCTCCCATGTGCATCTTTTCTGGGAAGTTGAAAGTGTCTGTTTAACCCTTATAATTTAAAAACTGAAGTTAGAGACTAATTACTTTGTGTTGAGATGACCCTGTCTCAGTCATGGTCTAGCTATCCACCCTGGAAGACACCTAGAGTTCCCACCCTGCTTTGAACACTGAGCAGGATGTCAGAGAGAGCTCCAGACTCCCACACATTGGGAGAACTGGGATTGGAAGGCAGATCAACTATAATATCATCCAATAAATGTTGTGACGAAATATGGCCCTAAATGCAGAATACACACAAGGGAAGAAGGGATTAACCTCACTTGTAGTAGTGGCAAGGGCTTTTGAGCACAAGTGATCGTTGAGATGTTCTGAAGAGGAGGTTCAGGTTCAAGGGAGCATTTCAGGCAGAGAGCATGGCTTGTTCCAAAGGCAAAAGTATGAAAAGTGTGGCATGTTTAAGACAAGGTGAAAATTTCACCGTATTTAAAGAGAGAGAGGAAATAAGATATAGACTGGGAAAATACATGGAAGAGAAAACGAAGGCCCTTTAATCCCAAGCTAGATGCAAGAAGGAATCTAAAGAAGCTTCTACCCAATAGAGTGGCATGAGAGATGCTATTTTTAAAGAGCTAACTCTGACAGGTATGGGGAGGATTCAGACTGAATGGGTGAGGTTTGGTGGAAGGAAAAGAGATAGGAAACTTCAAGACACAGTGAACATTGAACAAAGCCGTGGTATTTGGCAGCTATTTCAGAATAAGAATCCATTATCTTTTATGCTGGAGTACCCCTGTCCAAAGCACCATCATCCTCAACACCCCAAGGGGCCGCAGGGGCACACATTGAGTCTTGGCTCATTTTCCAGACCAATACAGACCTTCCAGTCATCATCACTGGTAGCACACACACAAAAAATCACATTTAAAAACACATTTAAACAGAATTTGCAAGGATTCAACGGACTATGAAGTAGTTTCTTATCCCCTCTCACTGCTATGAATACATTGCAAAATCTAGGACAGTTAAATACTGTATTTAAATTCAGATGTGATATATACATATGTTACTTATTCTTTTTATAAAGATCTGCCCTAGTGAAATTTAATTAGCCTCTGCAAGTTTATATATTGTGTGTGTTGGAAGGGTGGTTTAAACTAAGATTGTTGTTTTAATCTGACTAAATTCTCCAACCTTACCAGCAAAGAGGTGTTTCAGAATTAGATTTCACTAAAAGTGGTAGAAAATCCAAGTAATGATGTCTATAAAAGGTAGAAATTTGTATCTTGGATAAATAAACATGATCAGTAGGACAAAGCTGGGAGTCAGGAAAGCAGCTTTACAAAATCTTTTTCATCAGGAACTGAGCCTTCCTCTTTCTTATTGTTCTGCTGTGCCCATGATTTCCACCTCGTGATCCAAGATGGTGGCAAGAGGTCCAGACATTTCCTCATATACCCATGGGAAAGAGGAAAGAATGAAGACAGCTGCGCCTCTTTAAAGACTTCTCAGAGTCTTCATACATGCCACTCCTGTCTGCATATAAATAGACAGAATATATTTACATGGCAGCAAGGCAAGCTGAAAATATAATCATTATTCTTGGTTATTCCAGATAATAACTGGAGGGTCTATAAGTAGAGAAGATAATAACTGGAGGGTCTGTAAGTAAAGAAGAGCTGAATGTGTATTAAAAGGCAACCAAACTAGCAGTCTCTGCTAGAAGGAGGAACTAGACAAAATAAGATAATGATAGTGGAGTCAAAATTATTTGCTGTGGTAGTCTAAATGACCAGTCAGTAGCCAGTTTCACAGTATAAAAGCAATGTTTAGATGTTTGGATACAGACTGCATAGGAAATACATCAACTGGAAGAGTGAAATTGCAGTATTTTTAGAGGGTGAAGTTTGAAGATCCTGCCTGGGCAACACAGCAAGACACCATCTCTATAAAATCAATTAAAAAAAAATTAGATGGGTATGGTGAGTTGTGTTTGTAGTCTCACTTACTTTGAAAACTGGGGTGGGAGGACTGCTTGAGCCCAGTAGTTTAAGCTACAAGGAGCTATGATTGTGCCACTGCACTACAGCCTAGGGCAACAGAGAAAGGCCCTGTTTTCAAAAATAAATAAATAAACTATACTAAAACGAGAAAGGTAGGTATGGTAGTTTATCTCCAGGATGGCTTCTCTTTTTTATATTTGCAGAGGGAAAGTACTGAAATTATTTGTGTTCCTCAGAGAAAATAGAGATGATAGATAATATGTATTCTTTTGGTACTAGACAGGTAAATATTTTATATTATTACATCACTCACACACCTTGGCCAACACTGGCTCACTAACCACAGCACCCCTCCTCTTTCCAGATGGCTGTATATCACACCCTGTTTCCATGCTGGAGGCCAGTGTCACACCCAGCTCTGCCTACTCCAATGGCAACTGCTGCTCCAGTCCTATTTCCCCCACTCCATGCTCTATCCCTAGGGAAAACCAAAAACTTATCTCAATAGATCCATCCGCAGTTCTGGATTAAGAGGTATTCATGTTTGGTTGTGCCTCTCCCCTAGGTCACACAAGAACTCATGTCTGACCCTGTGTCAACAAGAAGGGTGTTAGTGATTCAAATCAGGAGTGGAGAGGAAAATTAAGAGAGGTGAAAATTTCCAGGACTTCATCATGCCCTTTAAATAGTTCTACATAAGGTTGACATGGGGAGCTCTTATTCTGCTGGAACATAGTTCTGGAACAAGCTTGTGTGTGTATTAATGACCTCTACCTTAGGTAGCCAGCTATCAGAAATTTAAAATAGGGAACAAAAGCAAAACATTACAGTGAAAATGGTAGGTATGGCAGTTTGCCTTCAAGATAACTGCCATCAATTCCTTCCCTCCTTATAAGAGCATACCATTTCCCTTTGGGAAGTGGAGTCTATTCCTCCCCTCTGCCAATGAGTATGAAGCCTTATAGTGTCACCTCCGTTTCTTATAATGCTTCTGGTAGGCTCACCTGGGGGGAACCAGCTGCTCTGTAAGATGTGCAACTATCCTATGCTTATGATTCTATGAGAAGCCCAAGCCACATGCAGAGGCCCTGGAGGAAAAGACCCAGTGTGGAAAGTGAGAGGCCAGGTACACAGGAAACCATTTTAGAGATGGATCCTCCATGCATCCACTCTAGCTGAAAACATGTGGATCAAGATGAATCATCCTGCCAAGCCCTTCCCAAATTCCTGACCCATAAAATTATTAGTAAAATAAAGCGGGTTTTCAAAGTCTCTAAGGTCTGGTGTAGACAGGTAACAGAAAAGGCAGTTTGAAAAGAGAATGTCATACAGGAAATATGGTTGGAAGATAAGAAAGAGGTAAGACAGGATCAAAAGATTCAGAATGATGTGGAAAATTATATAATTGTTAGTATGAAGCTGAATTTCAATGAATGAAAAGGCCAGGTGTTAGACAGCCAATTCCATGAAGTGAAAGTAGAAAACTGCCTAAGAGAATCGTATGTTAACATAGACACTCCCAAAAGGAAAATAGTAATTTCAGAAAAAGGAAACACTCAAATAGCATTGCAAATGCTCACCCCAGAAGAATTACATAAAAACCAAATTAGTATAATGTCAAACAGAAACTTGGGGAGGAAAAGCTCATTGCCATCAGCATTCAAGTTCCACATACAATACCTATTTGTTGAGCGTATCTATCTTTGAGCCAGAAGTTGGTCATTTATAGAAGGAGGAAATAACAGTTCTTGCCATTATAGAGTTCACAAACATATTGTATCTAATTTTTGCCCACTAATTTTTGCCTGAGGATGATAACTTGACAACCCCTTCTCATTATGAGGAAATATTTCGACCTCTAGTTTGTATGGGAACAGCAAAATCTCTGCACTGTCAATATGAAGCCATATCTTTCAGGAAAGAAGACAAATATATAAAGAAAATATAGAAAAGCCAAGTCTGGCAGCTAAAATTTGAAAAATGAAAGATGCTAATATAGGACCATGCTTTCTGGGAGGTTTGTTGTTAATTGATGAGAAGTTGCAACACCAATATGTAGGAAAGGGGAGCCTGCTATTGCTTTGCTTTTTTTGAAAAACAGGAGAGGATTAAAGAAGAAATACAGAAGTACATTTTGCTTCACGTATTCCTGAAAAGTTCTATATAATTGGGCTCTGTCTTAAAAACCTACAAATATTTGTCACTTAGAATATCATAGTAAATCTTACGGTGTATTGTTAGGACAGCAAAAGTCCTGCAGGCATACTGGCCTTCATGTTTTAAAATACTGATGTAGATTTTCACATTCATAGTTAAATTTGCTGAAAGTAGGGTCTTCCCATATTATAATGTGATGAGGGAAAAAATAAAAATTTTAAAAATTTCTGCATTCATTCATGTTGGCAGCAAAGAATATAGGAGACAAAATCACAGGTCCCCCTACTCATTTGACAGTTTAGCCAGTTTCTTGTAGAAACCACTATTTTCTTTCCTCTAGGTAGTCTAACCTGTTTTATAAACTTTTTTCACTCCCTCCTTTTCCCCTTTATCCCACTCATCGCCCGTGTCCTTTTACCTATGGCATTTCACACTCAGGGAGAGCTGCTAATGGTTGCCAACAAAAGGAATGCTAATCACACCAATTAAGAGGTGTGAATGTCACCCGTTACCTACCAGCTTTGTTATGGAGCATGTTAATTAGTAATTGTACAGGTGCAGGCTTTTAAGTTCACAAGGTTAACGCTGAAGCACAGCTTTGTTTGAGCTGTTTGTTTAAATATTGAAAAATCATGGGTAAAGGGCTGTTCTACGTTGAAGAACGAACAGATGCTTTTGCTGTATTTTCCTAGACGGAACATCTTTAGACTGACTCAGCAATATAATTGACCTTCAAGAAGTGATTCTCTGCAGTCAGACTATCTAGAGCAGGTATTTGTGGTTCTCCTACCCTAGGTGGAGGAACAGGAAACTTCTCTTAAGTTATAGGATGCTACTGCAAGTTTGGTTGAGGGCATACACTAGAAGTGTGTGGAGTTAATGAAATGAAAAGGTTTTAGAGGGAATTTTTGCAAGCTGACAGTTTCTACGTTAATCTCTTTCTAAAAGCTTTACTCATTCATTGATTCAGCCTTATACATATGTCCTTTAGACTTAACTCTTTGACAGTTTTGATTAATGCAAGTCCTGGATGAGGGAACCTGTTTCAGAATCACATACCTTGTGATTCTGAATGTGGTAGGAGCCTTGAGATCATTCTGACCAGTCTCTGATTTACAGAAGGTAACAGAAGCCCATTTTACAGAGAAGACAACAGAGGTCCAAACTATGACACGACTTGCCCAAGGCCATTAAGCCAAAATTAATTTGGATCTACAACATGAGCCAGATTTTGGAAAAAGCTAACCTTCAATTGTTCTCCAACAGAATGAGTAATTCCTATGAGGAGCTGACAATTTTTAGCTTGTCCTCAGGCCTACTGAAATATCTTTGCTCTTTCCACGCATCTGTAAGAGCAACTGTTGTTTTCAGTCATTCAAGTGGAAAGTGTGCGGTGAGTGCCTCTTCTATTTTTGTGGTAGACTCCACAACAAATAAAGAAAGTCTCTCTGGGAAGTCCAAGGGTGGCTTCTTGGAACATAAACTACACAGTTAATGTTCTGTTGTTGTGCAATAGTAAAATTAGTTGATGGATTTGACACCAGTGACCTGTGATCACTTTGCTTCTTGTTCATGATGCATCTCACTTACTCTTTACCATACAACAAGGGGTAAAGTGGAGGGGCTATAGTAGATTGCCTAGGAGTTACAGGCTGCTCTCTTTACTAGGGAATGAATCTAACACTTTACCCATGATGATATAAACAAACTACAAATTCTGTGCAATGTGTTGAACATTGTAAATTCTCAAGAAATGGTCACCATTATTGTTAGCAGCTTACTAGCCTGATGGGAAGGAACATTTGAATCTTATATTTAATGACCATAAAAAACTAGCAGTGGACTTCAGCTTTATATTTTATGTCGAGCTTAGGACACTTATTTTTCCCTTGTTTTTTTTTTTCATTTAAAATCCATTTTTAATCCTAGCATTCTGGGAGGCCGAGGTGGGTGGGTAGCTTGAGCTCACTGGTTCAAGACCAACCAACCTGAGCAAAAAGTGAGACCCATCTCTATTAAAAAATTAGAAAAATTGAGGCAAGAGGATCACTGAGCCCAAGAGTTGGAGGTTGGTATGAGCTATAACACCACGGCACTCTACCCAGGGCAACGGCTTGAGACTCTGTCTCAAGAAAAAAAAAATCCAATTTTAGGTTATTGTCTTGCAAAGGCACAAAATGTTCAGTATAGACAACTATAAAAACATAAGTAAACATATGTAGATGTGTAAAAATGTCTTTCAATAAAAATCTATAATCTTGCTTCTCAGGGATAGTTATTATTAACACTTTGGTATTTAACCTCAAGGACTATATATGTGTGCATAAACATTTAAGAAATTAAAATGGGAATTAATTGCACAAGCTGGTTTGGAACTACATTTTGCATGTATTATATTTAAATCTTTTTTCTTTAAAAATACTATTTATTTCCATCATAATTTTTGTTAGCTGACAATTTCTTTGTGCTATTTTCCATAATTTAATGAATTGCTTTGTTTTGAATGTATTGGTTGTTTGTAATTACTTATGACTATTAAAAAAAAACACTGGGATGAGTGTCCTGATAGCTAAATTTCTTTAGATAAATTCTTAGAAGTAGAATTTTTGGGTGAATGGGTAATATCCATTTGTTAGGCAGCATAACAAATTGCCTCAAACTTAATGGCTTAAACAATACACTTTTAATATCTCAGTTTCTGTGGGTGAGGAGTCTGGGCAAGACTTAGCTGGTTACCCTGCAAGGCAGCAATCAAGGTGTCAATTGTCAAATGAGGTTGTGGTCTCATCTGAAGCTGTACTAGGAAGCATTCATTTAGAAACTCACCAGGATTGCTGCTAAAATCATTTCCTTGCTATTATAGGACTGCAAACCTTTTTTGCTTTACTATAGGCTCAGGGGTGCCTTTGGCTCCTACAGGTATCCTGAAACTTACCTTCAGGTAATTGTCACGGGGGCTTTAGCATAGGCAGCCCAAACATGGCCGCTTGCTTGTTTAAACCCAGCAAGAGAAGGAGAAGTAAAATGGGTATTACAATCTTGTGTAGAACAATCTTGTAATCATGTATATCCTGCCTTTTTTTTTTTTGCCACATTCATTCTAATGACTAGACAGAAGTTACAGGTCCACTAAAACTCCAAGGATGGGCTTACACAAAGGCACAAACCCCAGGTTACATGGTCATGAAGGCCACCCTAAGAATCTGTCCACTTCAATACATGTTTAAAGGTTTTGATAAAATGTAACCAAACCATGAATATATCCCTATTAGCAAAGAATTATTGTGCTCTTTTCTCTACAACCTTGCCAATTTATGTATCATCATTAAAAAAACCAATCTGTCAACTTGAAAAGAAGAAAATGATACTTTAATTTTATATATTTGTTAATTAATGAAAAGAAATATATATTTTTATGATCTTTGGCCATTGGCTTTTTTTTTTTTAAGGAGGATTGCCTTTTATATCCTTGAGTAGTGTATTAATACTTTTTATTTTGGGGGGGGTTTTAGAGACAGAGTCTCACTTTATTGCCCCCGCTAGAGTGCTATGGCCTCACAGCTCACACCAACCTCCAGCTCTTGGGCTTAGGCAATTCTCCTGTCTCAGCCTCCTGAGTAGCTGGGACCACAGGCACCCGCCACAACGCCCAGCTATTCTTTTGTTGCAGTTTGGCCAGGGCTGGGTTTGAACCCACCACCCTTGGTATATGGGGCTGATGCCCTACTGTTTTTAGGCTTTATTGCAGGTTTTCCTTCCCCTTTTGTCTGCTGACCTTAGTTTTTCTTAAAATATATTTAGATGTATGGCCTATTTTATTTCATAGTAGTCAAATCAGACATTCTTTACTTTGTTGGTATTTTTTTATTGCCATGTCGAGTGTTTTCTTGCCCCAGGATTCCATAAATATTCTAAACAATTAAAAAATATAAGGTAAATTTATGTTTTATTTTTACATTTATGTTTAATATATTTGATATTTATTTGTTACATGATGTGAAACAGATTTATTTTTGTTACTTTTTTAATCACAAATGGTTGTTAAGTTTCTAGGACCTCATTAAGACTAAGAAGCCTGAAGGACCAAAAGGAAACGAATTGGGACTGGTGGGAGTATTGGCATCATGAGATGTAGGTAGAACAAATATTCATTTAGGAAATGGGAGCTTATGTTATTCCTCGCAGTAGCTGTCAGCTACTTATACTTGTTAAGGCTGTGAGTTTATTTTTCTTCTGTGAACACAGCAGAGAAGTATTGCATTAAATCCCAGGGTAGTGACTGTGAAGTCAGTCTCACCAATGTAGAAGACCTTCCATTCATCCCCTTTTCTCCTTGTGTGGTAGAATCTGTTTACTATTCTATAAAGTGCATTTTCCCCTTTTACTCTGTAATGATATAAAACTCCTTCGGGTTGCAGCAAGGCTTATGAATATCCACTTACAGTCTACACTTCCTAACCTCCTTTGTAACCAGTTGTGACTAGGCCAATGAGATGTGAGTGAAAACCATATGTATAATTTCTTGTTTATGCACTTAAAAGAAGCTTTCTCTGGACTCTTTTCTTTTCTTTTGTGCTAAAATAAGCATGTGCAGGAGATTCAGGTTTGACTTTGAAGACAAAGGCAACACTATGGTAGGACAAAGTTTCTCAAAGTGTGGTCTTTAAATCATCCACATCAACATCACATGAGAATTTGTTAGAAATGTAAATTCTTGGGTCTCCTCTTAGAATCAGAGACTCTGGGGTGGGCCAAAAACCCTTCTGGGTGATACTGAAGTCCAGAATTAGAGACCAGAAAACTATAGGTCATAGACCAAGACAATGGGTGGCTCAATTTTGTCTGCTACAACTGTGAGCTAAGCATGGTTTTCACATTGTTAAAGAGTCACAACAATAACAAAGACAATAAAACCAAAGAAGAATATGTAACTTAGACTTATGTGGCCTGCAATGATTAAAATATTTATACTACAGTTCTTCATGGAAAAAGTTTGCCAACCTCTGCATTAAAGTTTGAGAACTACTGTCTCAGGGGTTAGCTCAATGACTTAGAAGAAACTTAGATTCCTGAATAACTTGGTGGAGAAGACTTGCTCTGTCAATTTGGTCTACTCACCCTAAACAAGAGGAAAATGCATTTCTATCCCATGTAAATCTCCCCACACGGGGGGGTCTCTTTGTTACAGCAGCTGACCCCACATCCTAATCAGCGTAACAGGTGGGAAGGGGCTGCTGTCCCACAGCTGATCTCTCACAGTCAGCCAGGGGTCTGTGGTTTGTTTTTAGTCTCCAGCTCGCTCCTGGTAGCTCTCTTTAAAGGTACAAATTAATAGTCATCGAATAGACTTCTACACATTTTGAGTCACAGAGGCTTCAGAAAAATTTACTGGAATTTCAAGGTTAAGTTCAGTCTACTGGCTGACTACGCTTACATGTTTTCTACCAAAATAATGCCTTATATACTTTGCCCAGTAATCTTGTACTTACACATCCTTATTCATAAAGACTGACTCAGAATGCTTGGTGTGCCAGCATTGAACAAACCATCATGACCTCTCTTATTCTGGCTGATGAAAATGGCTTCACCCTTGTTGGGAAAGGGACATGGGATGACAACAGCTCTTAACGGTGGGATTTGATAATGGTATCTGCAGCGGTTGGCTGTGGGATTTCTTTTCAAGAGGGCAGTTGGAGTTTAGGCTAGACGCCTAAGATTAGGGCAATTAGGGAGGTGATTAAAAGGTTTAAATGACCTTGTCAGACGTGGGATCTGTCCTGCCGATGCTCTGTAAATCATCCTGTCTAGATCCGGAGATGGTGAAATGGACACTCCAGAAGCGGTGGGGAGGGACGAGAAAGGGTAGATCTGAACTTCATTAGTTGGCAAATACAGTTCTTTTCTAGGTCTCTCCGGAAATTTATAAGCCAAACAAGGCAAGCAAGTTGGCAAAACCTGGGTTCCAGCGGGAGGGGGCGAAGTGTCCCAGCTGGGGCACGCACTTAAGGCAAAGCTCAGGTTTGGGGCAAGGTGCGGGGGGATGGGCTTGGGGGGCGTTGGGTGGAGGGATTTGGGGCTGCAGGGAGAGGCAGTGTCTCCGCTGCACACCATAAGCGTCGTTGTGGGCCACAGGCTCGCTCGTGTCATTTTGTGTGCTGTAATGAAGCCTGACGAGAGGTCTCCTGCTTGCGGATAGCCGGCTGTTGTCCTAAAAATGCAAACCATCGCCTCGGGCCATGGAATCGGGAACAGGCAGAGGACAGAGGCTCCGGCTGGGCGCCCCACGGCTCGCCCTCCCTTCCGCGCTCTCAACTTGGATGTAGAAAGCCGGTCTTTACCCTTGGACATAAGGACACAGAAGAAAGAGAGTTCTTTGTTTGTTTTTTTTTTTTAAGGTGTCCCAGAGAACAACGGTTTTAATTCTGACTTTTTGCTGAGCAGACAGAGGAGGGAAGCCTGCCACCAGTCCTCCAGCCCCCAGCGCTTTTTGCATGCAAAATAAGCCTTTGAACTTGAAAGCTGAATTTTTGCCTCCTCCGCAAGGGCCCTTCCCCCTACCCCCCCCCCCATCTTTTCCCCTCTTTCCACGAGTGAATCGCAGTCACCCTTTTTGTAACAATGGCTCATTAACATTCGCTGGGCCCGGCGTGCCCGGAGCTCGCAGGGGTTCAGAGCCCGGGCCGGGGCGCCGCGACCCGGTTCCCGGTCACAAGAGTCGGGCCGGGGGGCCGCCCCTCTGCGGAGCGCGGCGCCCTGAGCTCCCAACACCGGCTAAAACCCAGGCCCGGTTGGGTGGCGCCCGCCGGGGCTGGGTTGGCTATGCAAAAGGAGTTGTCCCTTTTTGCAGTGTTTGCTTGTTCTTTGTTTTTGTTTTGAAACGTTGCCTTCGTGCTTCCCAAGCAGCCTGCTGGTCCCGGGGCTGCAAAAACTTTCCTGACTCTCCAGGCAAGGCAATTCTGGGGTACAACCTCGTCCCACATTCTCTTCGTGGGTCTTTGTTACCCATCGCCCACGTTTCAGAACCCTTCTCCTCCTTCATGGCAGTCTCCTTGGAGGCAAACCTCCAAGTGGGGGGAAAATGCATTTTTCCTTGTGTTTTTAGGCATCTATTATTTCTGTGGAATTCTTGACAGACAACAAAGAATTAAAAAAAAAAGAACACTGTCGATTTTCTGCTGTCAAGGAAACAAGCTGTTCTCCCCATTTAAGCCTCCCTTGGTAAGCCTGGTGAAAACTTTATTAAGAATTGATGAATACATTCAGGCTTTCACAGGAGTCACCTGGAGTCATTTCTAGAACGTGGCACTGGGAGGGCTGGTGACCGTGACTAACTGTGAACGCCCCTGGTTTTGTGGAAGGCCTGGTGAGAGGGGCTGACCCCACAGGCCTTCCACACTGAGGATTCCTGGGTGCATCTAGAACATCGCAAATGCTTCGAAGGGCACAAAGATGGAATGCCCCTTCCTCACCCACTTCAGTGTCTATGACAAAAGACAGGCTAATAACATTTATTTAGTCAAAGTCTTATGGGACAGGAGATTCTTCAGAGATGAAAGCCCAGAGGCCCAGGGAGAACCGTGTATTTCTGTGCTTGGGTTCCAGGAAGAATAGCTGGCCTCGTAGAAATGTGGACAAAGAAACGTGATCTAAATGGTAATGAACTGGAGGAAGTTTCTGGAATCAGGGTCTTGAGGCTTGCTTTCAGCCAGGTGGGTCAGACGGTAAACTCTCCAGGTTTTCCGACTTGCTTGGGGGGAGAGAAGTTCTAGTTTCTATGACCTGCCTTGGAGACAAATGAGGGAAAGGGAAAGGAGGGCAGGGGAGGTCAGAGAGACCTCCTGCTGGAGAGTTCCTGCAGTCTCCTTCAGTTTGAAGGACCCGGCACGCCAAAGCACTGTACTTTGGGGTACTACGTTCTCAGCCCCTACACCCCACACTGTATGGTCCCTAAGCCTTTCCACGTAAGCCTCCAAACTTGGACCCCTATACCCTGACACTAGGCGAGGCATGCCGATCTGTGGGCCAGAACCCCCCCCCCCGTAGGGTATGGGGGAGAGGGGTGGGCACAAGAAGTTGGGGTGGGCAGGCAGCCAATCTGGAGCTTCCAGTATATAACCTCTTCTTTCTGAACTTCTCCATCTTTCTTTTTCACATTTCTCTTTATTCACATTACTTATTTACTAATCACTTAAAACAAAAATTCCACTCTCTTGAGACAGTCCATAGGTAATTAAGTCTCGCCTGCCCACTATGCTCTTATCTTCATTGACCCTCTCTTCTTCTGGGTTAAGAGTCAATCTACCCATAGACCACTCTGATTTCAATACAACTTAGTAAGCCTGAATGTGACCCCTTTGGTCACAATTAAACTTTGTTCTGTTAATGCAACCTCACAGCAGTCCTGCCTGGTAAGGAGTCTCAACCTCATTCCCAGGTACGGGACTAAGGCTCACGCTGAGCATGAATTTATTCTTCCTGCTTGGTGATCCCGTTCTCTGCCACTCCCAGGCATTTGGCTGGGTCTGTTCACAGAGGCAGAAGGCCTATTTTCTATTTTTATGAAGCCTGTAAACCAGCAGATAAGCTATAATATGTACCAAAAAGTATCATAATTCAAGGTATAATTGTATTCCTGTGAAAAGAATATAAGGGAAGCACTATGTTAATTTCAGAAAACAGAGACATTTATTTTGGTGGCAGGAGTATGTTAGAGTGGTTGGTTAAAGATATGGCCTTTGGCATCACAGGGACCTAGGTTGAATCAGCCTCCCTATTTGCTGGTTACTGACACAGGACAAGTTGTTTAACCTCTCCAGAGTCCTCATCTGTAAAAAAGGTTTGTTATACCTAACACCATTTCCATGGGGATTTCCATTTGGATAGATCTTGTTATCTCCAACAAATAGAGGAGAAAATAGGAGCCCTGAGAGATCAAGAACTTGCTCTTGGTCACACTTTCAGTAGCCAGGCTGGATCTCTTTTTTTGGTTCTTGCTCAAGACTTTTTTCCTTGAGACCATTCTGTGCCTCTTATATTTGTCTGGCGCTTACAATGTACTAGGCTTTACTCCAAACACTTTATAAATGTTAAGTCATTTAAGTCTTGCTATGTCTCCTGGAAGCAGATGCTGTCATTGTTTTATAAGTGAGAAAACTGAGGCATGGAGATGGCAAGCAAGTTGCTCCAGTTTTCACAGCAGTAAGGGGCAGAGCTAGCTTCCACTTCAGGTAGGCTGGAGCCCGGGCGCTAGGCCATTGATGACTCTCTTCCCATGAAACAGTGTCTCTCCTGGAGTGTGTTCTGTCCTTTCCCGTCTGTGATTCCTTCTGCCTGAGGAAGAACCAGCCTGAGGTGGATAGGGAGACAATAGGCGCTCCCAACATGGGAAGCTCCCCTGGGCAAGGAGATGAGAACTTGCAGCATATTTCTGGGCTCTCTCTGCTGGGTGGGGATGTGGCTGACAGGCTGCAGGAGAAAAGGTCTGCAGCAAGTGATAGGGGGAGGGTAGGAAGAATGGAGAATGTGGGATTTGCAATAAGCAGACAAGGGTAGAAATCATGTAGGGGTGGGGACTTGCTCTTCTGGAACCTCAAGCAACTCACTAAAACTCTTCGGTTCTTAGTACCTCATCTGATAAAACAATGGGGACAATATGGAGACACTGCCTCACACATTGTTCTGAGGATGTGGAGGCTTTAAAGGATACACAGATATGAGTCACCCAAGGACTCAAACTATTTTTAATGGGAAATGAAATTCTGACTTGCTTGGAGTGACTAGTGGGAGTAATTTGTTTCTGGTGGAGCCCAGCCTAGACTGCTAGAGACCAGCTTTCTTTTAACCCACCTTTGTCTTTTTAATCCATTGAGCTATCTGCATCTTTGCCTGAGCAGTGATTTTTAATGATGGCATCAACTTAGGAGAGGATTTTAACCCATGGCTCTCATCAGCTTGACACCTTTATACAAACAACAAAGAGGGATTGGTTTTCCCTGTTTGTGGCATTAGTTTTATTTCTTTTTCTTTCCTTCTTTCTTTTCTTCCCTTTCTCCCCCCCTTCTCTCTCTCTGTCTCTTCTTTTTCTTTCTTCCCTTTCTTTCCTTTCTTTCACAGAGTCTTACTCTGTCACCTGGGCCATGGCTTCAGCTTAGCTCATAGCAACATCAAACTCCGGGGTTTGGAATAACTGGGACTACAGGTATGTGCCACAATGCCCCTGGCTAATTTTTCTATTTTTAGTAGAGACAGGGGTCTTATTCTTGGTCAGGCTATTCTTGAACACTTGAGCTCAAGGGAGCCTCCTGCCTCAGCTTCCCAGAGTGCTAAGATTACAGGTGTGAGCCAATATTCCCAGCCACATTAGTTTAATTTCATAGTAGATATGCCTTCCTGACTAGGTTAAGGCATTGAATGATGTCATGTTTATTTAGATGCTGAAATTTTGATAACAGCATTTTTATTCAATTTCATCCTTCCCTGTGGTGTTCCATGAAAAGACTCAGACCCTTAGTAACTTAGTCCAAAGAGCTTAGTCATCATAGATATGGGTCACCTTGCAGAGGAAGAAACTGGAGTCTCTGATCAGGCTGCAGAGCCCCTTTCTCTGTGATTGTTGCTGCCATAAAAATAACCACTAGAAGATTAGCCGCTAAAGCTCTGCTTATTGACAGATTGCTCTGTCAAGGCTTCTGGTGGTCAGTAGTAATTTTTGAGCATGTGCTTTGAGGAAGAAAGGAAGAAAACTTATCTAGAATTTTCTATGCTCAAGGAGGCCTGAGCCTCTAGGATTAGAGCCCCAGGTGAGCAGCTCTCCCAGTTCTCACACCTGCCCATGCTTGTGATAGTTCTAGAGTGCCTGTCAAAGGGAAAGAGCCACCTGGCCTAGGGCCAATCTTCCTCTCCACCAACCCAGATCCTGGAGTTGGGTATATGGTTTTGGACTATCTTTTTCTTCTAATTACTTTCCTTGTGAGGAGTCTTTTCATCTCTCTGTTGCATTCACCTTAGACCAGGATTATCCTACAGCTTGAGAGCCACAGCCAGCCCGGTCTGTTTTTGTAAATAAAGTTTTATTAAAACACAGCCATGCTCATTGAACTACATATTGTCCATGGCTGCTTTTCCACAGCAGAGTTGAGTACCTGTGGCCCACAAAGCCTAAAATATTTAAATGTGTATAAATGCCCGTGGCCCTTAAAAATGCTATGGTGACATTGATTATCAAAGTAAAATGTTCTTGGTCCTGTTTCTCTCCCCCTACAGAATTCCATAGATAAATAAGTTGAGGATGTAAATTAATGTATGTAGGAAGGATAACTCAACTCAACCATTAAAAGCACCACATTCCAGGTTCTTGTCAAACCAACAGCAGCAAAAATTCTTTTATGCTTCTTTCCCAGAACAATGATTTTTTTTTTCTCCAGAACAAAGAAGATGAGCTCTAAGTTGGCCTGATATCTCCACTCCCAGAAATAGAAATAGGTAGCAAGTTTTAAATAGAAAACTCTTCTGACTCACCAGTATCTCAAAACACGTTCCCAAGGATAGGAAGCTCTATAATAGTACACACTGAAGCCTGGAGCTTCTTGTAATAAATCAGTAATAGTACTCGTAGTGACTTTAGGTGACTTTTAAACCTTCAAAAGGTTAAGAGACATGAAATTAATCTTTCTTGAAAGATTCTGTGAATAGTAATAATTACAGTGAAGACCATTTGTGAGATAAGGCTAGGTTTTAAATAGTCTTAGAGTCATATTGACCTAACTGATTAAAAATGAGAATATTCACAATATAGCTTGGCTTTTCTCCTTTCCCTTCAAGAGCCGTGTTGTACAACAGCCTGAGCTAAACATGCTGTGTCAATCTCATTTTTTTTACATTTCCCGGGTGTTGTCTTCTTAGATCATGCAACAACCCTGTCATTATTTTAAATATTTTTGCCTGTAAATTGCAGAATACTTGATCTGATTTTAATAGGACCCATGTGTGAAATCCTTTATTTTTTTTTAATCTATCATTCTGATTCTTTCTGCTCTTTAGTACAGCACAGCTTGGTAGCACTAGGTACGTCCTGTTGAAAGTATGTCCATAAATATGTCCCTTGCAGCATGGAACAGCTTGTTAAATTGGCAGTCCTCAGCAGTTTGCCTAGAAAAGTTTGCCTCACTTGCGATAGTCCAAATGTAGGGCAGAACACAGCGTAACTTTTTATCTAATTTTACCAATTGACATATTCTTCAAATTTTTAACTACCTCGTGTCTTTTTCTTGCAGTGCCACCACTTGACTTTAAAGGGGCTAAATGTTCTCATGATTGCTAAATGAAGATAGGAATAGTGCCCTTTTATTACTGGATATTAATTTGGGGAAAAACCCTGTAGCTTAAAGTAAGATGTTAAAGCCACTGTGGGGAAAGTGTTTTGATAAGACGGAGGCCGACGGTTTCTCTTCCTGAGGTGGGACTGGTGCTGTACTCCACTGTGGGAAGGGGTCCGTCTTTCAGGTTTTATTGACATACTTGACGGGTGTCTTATTCTTTGTGATACCCCATTCCTGGTAGTGATATACTTAATATTTCACGAGGTGTTGATGCACTCTGATTTTTATTCCTTTCTGATTAGGATACTATTAGAACTAGGCATGACAAGTCGAGAAGGACTCTTGTTCCAAAATTGAATGTCACCTGGATGAGCTTTCAATGCCACAAACTTTTGCCCTCACTTTGGTGAGAGGAAGCTGGGTCCTGTCTCTATGTCTATAGCACACTGACAGGCAGCTACCTTGCCGGGACACTAGGAAAATATTTTTTGTCAGCTTGTCATCATTCCTGTTCAAGATTTGCCACGCTTTGTCCTAGGGACAGACACTACAACAAAATAAGATGAAAAGCAAAACACGCTTCTGAATATGGCACCTGCAAAGGGAGTAGGGCATTGGGACAGAGTGCAGTACAATGACTGTGCCCAGAGTCCCCATTTTGGTGGCCACTCTGTGCAGATGGCTCTAAGTGGCCTGAGGATAATGCGTTTTCCATGCTTAGTTCCTGACAGCAGACTTGGCCACCCAGTAGGGGATTTGCCAGTCTCTGAAGAATCTATTACGAAGTACTATTCTGGGAGCAATTCTTACAGGAAGCTTTCTTAGACATATTGAAATGCAAGTAGACTTTCTAGAAATGACACCCAAACTTTCTACCTGCTTCTTGAAGATGCTTTCCTAGACACGGGTGGATAAGGACTACTGCAATTGGATCTAATTTGACAAGAATTAAGCATGCGAGACATACTACAACCTCTGATTTTTACGGGGGAGGGAGTTTGTATCTCACATCTCTGTCTCAAGATTAAGAGGATCTGAAGTTTCTGTCGTCGTTTTTCTCAAAAGTGGGGGTTCAAGTCTCAGTTCAGCATCATCTTGTGTGGTCATTACACATGTACGCTTGTGGGATCTACTTTTAACTCAAACAGAGACTGAGGTTCTACTAAGGTAGAATCTCAGTGATTCTGGTACACAAAAAATTGGACACCATGGCATCCAATGCACTATGTTCAATACATTTTTGTAGAATGAATAAAAATAATCCAAGGCAATTAAATGAGTTTATTAAATCAAATAAAGCACATTCTTTTTTCATTAAATGTCCTTCAGGCTTTATGTTGATTTAACCATGTTAAAACTGTGACCAAAGACAATTTAAATTGAGAAACTATGGTGGATAATTGAAAAAGAAAGTCCTTGGCTGACATCTTGAATATTTTCTTACACTCTTGAAGGAGTCTGTGAAACACAGTTAAAATAGCCGTGCTGGGTTATAACATATCTTACTTTTTTAATGAAAAAAATTAATTATTGCCAAAAGCTATTTGCTGGAATTATGTAAAAATGTTTACAGATGCCTTAGGAAGAAAATAGCAGAATGTGGAACTAATTGTGTTGATTCAAGATAATTATGAAACAGAAATGACCATTACTTACAACAAGTCCCCTGAGAGTTAGGGTTTGACTCCAGAGATCAGATTCAAACAAAGAAAAAAAAAAGTAAGGGTATATTTTCGTGGTATATTCAAACTAGCAAATGTGCTCCATCCCTAAGTTCATGAAGTTCTGTGGCAACATTTCAGTACTCAGATTATATAAGCTATTTTTTTAATTAAGTGAAGTTTTTTCTTTCCCTAACATCAGAAGTAAGTTGGTGTAATCAATGGAGTATTTTTTTTTTTAATCTTGAATTCATATCACTTTGATTCCTGGGAGTAAGCGGTGAATGAATATTCCGTTTCCTATGTTTTTGGTTTCCCTTTACAGTGGAAAGTGACGCATTTAGATGTGAATAGTTTTCATTTCTTTTCCATCCTAAATTATCAGTGGTATTTCATGGCAGAATTAAAGGGAAAAGCCCAAAACAGACCTACGGGTGCCACAAGATTTCTTGGCATAACACAGTTAAGTGACCCTAATGTATTTCAGATCTTTGTTGGAATATTTGCAGGCTGACCCCAGCCTACATGGACGTCATGACCTGTTATTGTTTGGTTATGCTCTATTTGAAAGGTAGAAATGAAAACACAGAAAAGGCCAGAAGCTTCTAGTGGGACTCACCACCAATAAGAAATGCTAGAGGACTGACCATGATTTTGACCCCTCTGTTGCACAGCCATGTCTATAATAGAAGAAAGTGTCTTCCTTCTTTGTAGGATAGTAGTCAGGCTTTGATTTAAAGTTACTAACTGAAAAAGAAGTTGTAAATCAACATATAAACTCTGCGACCAACACTGTCTAATGGAAATAGAAGGTGAGTCGCAGAAGTACTTTTAAAGGTTCTGCTAGCTACTTCAACGAAAGTAAAAAGGAGCAGGTGAAAATAATGTAATGATTTATTTTATTTAATCCAATATTTCCAAAATGTCATTTGAACAAGTAATATAAAAAGTTATTAATGAAATGTTTAACCTTCATCACACTGAGTCTTCACTTTTCAATTTGAATCAGCCACATGTTAAGGGCTGGGTGTGGCTAGTGGCTCCATATTGAACAGTGTAGCTCTGGAGCATCCATCTCTCGTCTACGAAGGAGTCTTCTCAGCAGGAACATTCTAAAGAGGCATTACGATTTTGTCATTTCTGCTGTGATCTAAGGGCTTGGAGCATCCAGTCTGACATGTAGGTGAGGGTCTAGAAGCAGGAGAGAAACTGGGGAAGCCTGCTGTCCCTGGCTATATATGAAGGCTGCTCTTGGGTTTGCCTAGGCTACAGAGGTTGATATTTTTTTCCAGAAAGGATATTACTGTCCAGTTCTTGCAAATTGGGTTATCAGATCCCAAAATTTGCAGCATTCCCGACTCTGCTGCACTTTGGGCTGCTCGAGGGCACTTTAGAAAGTCTTTACAGGACATTTATCCCCTTTCGCTGTGTCTGTCTCACTTCAGCTCACCATTTAGCAGCTGCTTAGGCCTCCTCTGTCAAGGATGCTGAGCTATTTAGTTCCGTTCTCTGC
Organism: Perodicticus potto; assembly: GCA_963574655.1. Taxonomy (NCBI): domain Eukaryota; kingdom Metazoa; phylum Chordata; class Mammalia; order Primates; family Lorisidae; genus Perodicticus; species Perodicticus potto. The sequence goes on from CAUYRH010152830.1 coordinate 36,092, forward strand.
TCTCGCTCTTGATTGGTGACTGGAGAGACATCTCAAGGAGCCAGATGTGACATGAAAAATCCAAGTCTCACAGGCAGAGTGACGGTTAGGCAATATAAATCCGGGTTCAGTGTACGTTGATCTGGAGTATGTCACATCAGTAATGCCTTATTGCCCTAGCAACTTATCAGCTTTCTTGGACAGTTTTATTTTTTGGATTTTAAGTTGTTAATCATCTCAATACTTCTTAGTTTAGGACACCAAATCACAGGTCTGCATAGGCTTCTCTCTTGACTATCTGGCTTACTTCTGTCATCTGTCTATTCTATCTATCTATCTATCTATCTATCTATCTATCTATCTATCTATCAATCATCGATCTAGCTTCTATCATAATCAATCATTTATCCATCCATCCACTCATATCTGTCTCATTTGATCCCCATTTCTCGATTTCTCATTACCATTTCAGTTCTTCCTCCCACCACAAGGAGCCCTGTTAACGTGTTTGATGATATCCTTCTGTTTTCATGTGTTCTTCTAAAACATGTGCTCATGTATTGTAATCTACACAATTATTATGCTAGTCTGCTTGTTCTATTTTCTTCTTATCCTTGACCTATTGTTTCTAAGACTTATCCACATAATTTTTGTGAACATCCAGCCCTTCATTTCATTTCTTTTTTTTTTTTTTTGAGACAGAGTCTCACTTAGTCACCCTCAGTAGAGTGCCGTGGCATGATAGCTCACAGCAACCTCAAACTCTTGGGCTCAAGCAATCTTTTTGCCTCAGCTGCCCAAGTAGCTGGGATTGCAGGCGCCCACCACAGTGCCTGGCCATTTTAGAGATGGGATCTTGCTCTGGCTCAGGCTGGTCTCCAACTCCTGAGCTCAAGCAATCTACCCACTTTGGCCTCCCAGAGTGCTAGGATTATAGGCGTGAGCCACCACCGAGACCAGCCTTAGCCCTTTATTCCTAATTGCTACAGAACACTTTATCGTCAGTGTCTATCTACCGTGTTTTACCTATTGACAAGTGACGGGCACTCCCACAGTGGTCTCAACACCACAAACAACACTGTGATGATAAATGTCCTGAAGCATGTCTCCCAGTGTGTGAGGAGCATTCCATCCAGGCACGGGATCACTGGGGCATAGGAAATATGACACAGTACTTAGTTAACAGGGAATTCAATTTGCCTAAGCATCACCAGGTTGTTTCTGAAGCGTCTGCACCAGTCTACGTTTATATCAAGAGACATACAAAGGGTTCCATATCCTCATAACAGCGTTGTGCGGCTTTCTGATTTCAATCACTCTAATATGTGTCTCGAATGTTTTCACGCTGTGGTGTCAATGACATAGTAAACACATTTAACTGGGAAGCAAAACTAGGTGGTAAAATTTAGTTTTCCATGCCTTTTTAAAACATTTGACCATGTGCTGGTTGTTACAATATCAGAGGCAATAAAATCAACTAGTGTAAAATCTTTCAGAAGAACAGCCGGCCAGAGCGTGAGATAGACTGACACAGGGAAAGACATGAGGGATGTGATGCAGCCCTTGGCCCCTTGTGCATCTCGGTCTGGAACATGGAAGGGCACATTCTCCGTATAACAGTCCAGTCCAGGAAGTCTGTGTTCTTGGTCTAGGATGGCCTTGGGGACCTGGGAAAACTCAAAATCAACAAGTCTCTTAATGAAACTAACTTGTGCTTTCTTATGTTCTTTAGAAATCTTCCCTAGTAGATCCCCCGTGTAACTCGTGTAACTCGGGAAAGGTGGTCCATAAGGATCCTGGCAGCATGAGTCAAGGGTAAGGAGCAGGATGCTGACCAGTGGCCGTGGAGAACTGGCTTCATAGAAAATTCTTTCTCAGGTGCTGTAAGAGGGGTTAACGCTGAACAACAGTGTGCAGCGGGCCCCTGTGAACTGGGACAAGATCTGGTTCGGTGGAGATATTTCAGAGATCTAACCTGGTGGCTGAGGCACGGAGGAACGTCCTGGTGATGGCTGTTCCAGAAGTCATGTGAATGGCAGTCTGGGAAATATTTCTGTATCAAAAGAAGAACTAATCATTGACTAAAGGTATGAATATATGGTCTGGGACCATCTCAGGCAGGGCTGAGATGCAAGAGCTTGGCAAGGATTAGGGATGCAGTCAATCAGACTAGGGCCCAGAGTATGTGGACAATGAAACTGAAGTCAAGCCTCATCACTTAAATTGAGCAAGTGTGGATGGTCTAAGAGATGATCTGGGGCTCTAGGCCTTTTAACAATCAGAGCTCACTCAAATCCATGATTTATAAATACAAAGCTTTGACCAAATTAGACATTGCTGGCTGGTGAAGCTGAGCTTAGTAATGAACGTAGATCCTCTCTTGGCCAGAGCACCTTAGAGCCTGGATGCAGGTGAACCTGCTGGTCTAAATTCTCTTTGCCTACAGTTGAAGGGTGAGAAAAGCCAGGGACTGATCGTGAGCCCCACAGCTCTGATCGACTATAAAAATGGGCTCCAACATCCCATATTTGTCTCTGGAAATTCCAGACCAAATTTGTCTCTGGAAATCACAGAAAATAGATTTCAAACTCTTAAGATTTCCTAAAGGTTAATTGTTCACTTGCACCTCTTCTAATACTTTAAAACATCCCTTTCTCTCAGCAAGGACTCTCTGGATTATGTCAGCAGATACCTGCACTTTGGGGCTTTTCTTAGAGTTAGTAGAACTTGAAAAGGTTCTCCAAAGGCAGAGGAGAACCTAAAACCAAACACCTCCATAGTAAGAAGGGAGTTGGGTGGCTGTGAGCCCTGTGCACTGTCCTCACCAGGCCTGCTTTGGCAGTGGTCTTTGACTCTCAAAGGATGAGCTAGACAGAGATCAAGTGACTTCACACTGCTCTTTGTCCGGACATCACTCTACACATCATCCAGGATTGTGTGGGCTGATTTAGGGACTGCGTGCACTGTACCAACCGGCCCCCAGCATCGTTTTAAGTAGCAGCATCATTATATCCATGCATTTAACAAACTTTCAGTAAACATATGTGGAATGAATAAATGAGTAAATGAATAGCAGGAGAGCGATGTTGACCTACATGCTGCAAAAGAGTGCCGCTGCCATTCTGTAAGATGAGTAATAGTGACGAGGAGAGGAGGAGAGAGCAGAGCTCCAGACAATAAATTAGAGGGCATGCCCAACCAGAAAAACACAATTGCAAATTACACAGTGTGTATACATCTCCTTTTAGATGTTAATTTGTAATTAGGTTTCCAGTAACATATCCTCAGAAATGATCATCCGCAGATGGTAATCACTGACTTAGGGGGTTTTACGAGTGTCCTTATTCCCTGAACAAGGCAAAAGGAGGTCACTTTGCAGCTTGTTGCCAATGTTGGGGCTCACCTCCACACACTCAGCTTTCTGACAAGCCACTTATTCCTGGTGGTGGCTGACGACTAGTGTATTCTCCGTTTCCCTGGTCAGTGCTGTGAGGCCTTCAAAGTCTGCAGGAAATCCTCAGGCCCCTCCCCGCTGGCTTTCAGTCACTGTCAGTCTGGAAGCTGTAATGAGGTCTGTGCTCCTCAGGGCCTGATCCCTGGGCCTGCCCTTCAAATCAGACACCAGCTGACCCCCAGCTGATGACGCTGGGGAAGTTCACTGTCAAATGTGGATGGGGTTAAAGATAATATGAGTCTGAACATCCACAGGGATAACAGATCACGTAGCAAGTCATTGTTACATAAGCCATTACCACTGTGTACTTGGGAAGAAAGAGCCGAGCTGAGTGCAGGGGCCAACCTGATTAAAACACAGGACTGAAAATAGGGGAGTGTGTCAAATGAGCAAACGGTAGAGGAAGATACTCAAGTTGGCACCGCAGAGAGCTTTACTTACAGAACCTGGCAGACAGACTCTAGGGCAGTGGTTCTCAACCTTCCTAACGCCACAACCCATCAATACAGTTCCTCACATTGGTGACCCTCAACCATACAATTATTTTTGTTGCTACTTCATAACTGTAATTTTGCTACTGTTATGATTCGTAATGTAAATATCTGACATGCAGGAGACCCCCAAAGGGGTCACAACCCACAGGTTGCAAACCGCTGCTCTAGGGGGTGGGTGGGATCCAGTGGGCCAAGGGTGCACCTGGTTATGCTGGGCCCGAAGCTTCTCACTCCCAGTTTTACTCCTGTTAATTTTGGGGCCAAGCCTGCGAATGCAGCACCTCCAGCAGAGAGGGGTTTCTCCATGGGTTTCCTCCCCATTGTCTGGTTTCTGAGTACACAATTTCTGCAGGCTTCATTGGAAAAGTCTTCATTGGAAGAGTAGAGGATACACTGTAGTGAAAACAGAAAAAAGCAGAAGGGCCTGATTATCCTCCACTGTGCTGATCAGACCCTGGGACCACCTCTGAAGCTACACTTCGGACCGAGAGGGTCATTCTTCCTTTGCCCCATTTCCCCCAAACCAAGGAATAAAGGGATCACATAAGCTGCTTTTAAAGGTTGGCCAGTACTGTATTATTCTGGATCCACCTGATTCATGTTATATAAGAAAAATTTAAAAAGAATTCAAGTGATATAATCAATCTCTTTTAGCACTTTTGCTCGTAGTTTTTGGGAGAAGGGGATGATTTTTACAAGCACCCGACACAGAAAGCATTTCAGGTACACAAATCCGCCGAATATTCTGGGCTATTATACACCACTAACTGGGACAGCACAAAAGTGTGTGACCCAGTGCCCCAAGCAAGCAAGCTAATTCCTTTAAAGGTTTTTCTTTTTTAATTTTTTATTTTCCTTGGTCAGCAAACGGATCAGCACCATCCTCCTCCTCCCACCTCCCCACATTGTCTAGTCTCATTGTCATTATTTAAATCTGATGCATAAAGATAAGCAGCCTCACCCCTCAGTCTCACTTGACCCAGAGCGTCCTGCTGTTCTAAACACAATAACATTTTCTAAAGTGTAGTCTCAGAGATTTTAATAGAAGGATGTTCATTTTCTTCCTTTTGTAATTTCTGCACAAATATTTAGCAATTGTTAGCTTCTGAGATAGTTTTCCAACCGCAAAACAAATAATATCTGGTTTTAAGCATTTCTGCTCCAAAGTGAAATGTGAGGCAAAGGCGGTCTCCATTAATTTATAATTAAACTGGTGGGGAAAGGGAAGCACACGCTAGCAGATTGGTCCTCGGTGACTGATATGCTCGCTGCCACGGAGCCACCACTGCAGGATGATTTATTATTTTTCCTAGTGTTTCTCGTTCCTATTTCAGCCGAGAAGGTCACCCATGAAAGAAAGAGTCTGGGGCAGAGAAGATGACAGTTTGACTTTAGGATGCTCCCCTTTTCTCATCTCTTTCCCTTAAATTTCAGGATTTACAACTTACGAGTCTTAAATTTGACACTCAGCAGACATAAACTGTATTCTTGAGGGGATTAAAGGATTATTCACTCTCTAGCTTAATCAGATTAATCAGAGATTTTGAACAAAATATCTAATGCCATTCACAAGATGAGATGTGTGATCACTGCCTGCTAGTAGCATTTATGGTTGACCACACATGCACACACACACATACAATGATTTTTTTACACATATTATTATTTATAATAATTATTATGATCATGATCAATTAGCTTCTACTGTCTACCTTACCTAATGCAGAGAAAGAAAAGGCTATGTGCCTAGATGTTGCCTAAGGCTAGTTAGATTTGAACTACTTTGTTCAGTGAAAGTTATCTGAATTTATGTTTGAAACTGCTCTTTTGTTGGCATACCATTCTTTAAAAGAATCTCTGGTACTTTTAAGGAGAAATAATTATGTCTGTGTTTTTACATTCATCTGATATGACCCTTGACATTTGAATATTACCATTTTAAGTTATAGTACAAGATAAGAAATATGCTAAAAAATAGATTCGTTTATTATCATTTCAATCATTGCTTTCCCATTCCTATTAGAGGCTTAAATCCTAGTCTATATTTATTTTAATAAGCTCCTTTTTTTCCCCTGGTAGAAACAGGAGGCAGCAAAGACCCTTTGTACTGCAGACATATTAAACCAGGATTGAGACCAAATGTCCCATTGTATGAACTCTTATTTTAAAGCAGCTGAGTTAAGCAGATTTCATTGGATTTATTTTATTTGGGTCTTATGCTATTTGGGGGATAGACATTGTAATATTGAAAATATTCTCAAAGATAGGAAGAAGCGAAATTAAAGTGTGAGCCCTGTTTGTCCACTCTATTAATCAGAATTATTTGATCTGGGAACTCCTGAGCCCCCTGGGAGCAGAATTTAGATATATCTCCATATTGGCCTTGTGGGTCAGAGTGCAACGGGTTTTGATGCTCTTGCTTTCCAGCTAGAATCTATTTCTGGCAGTTACCCATTTATTATAAAAATCTTTATTAACTTGTTTATAATACTCATCATTTGTCTGGTGGCAATGCTGTCTTTATTTACAATAGTGATACCTGAAATTTAAGCCTGTATAGTGTTCTCTATTTGAAGTCCTTTCAGAGATTTGATCCTTACAGCACCCCCGTGAAATTAAAAGGCATTCCAATGTGTATTTTACAGCTGAGGGAACAGACGCAGAGAAAATAAGCCCCTCACACAAGGTTAAGTGGAAAGGTTGGAACTACATCCAAGTCTTTTCGCTTTGAGTCCAAAAGAATGCCACTCCTTTCCCCGCTGAACTTTAAGGTGTTTTCCCAGTCACAGTTACATAGACCCAGCCATACCACTCCTGCACCCGGATAGGAGTGTGTGTGTGTGTGCTACACACATGCCTGTGCACAAGCTCCTGTGCACATGTACAATATGATACAACTTAGCAAGTTTATAGCTATGGTTTACAACAATGAAATCAACAATGGTTGCAACTAGCAAACACTGAAAGCTGTAAACAGAAAATACAAGTGAACAATGAGTTCTGGTCACTTTCTCTGGCTCTTGAGCTTCAACATGATTTTATTGCTAAGTTAGTAAACGGATGTAATCATGAGAGGCTCCTTCATAGCCTTCAGGGCACGCTGAATGCTAGCTACCTTTTATAGCACTTACAATTTGCTAGGCATGTTACCTGTATTATGTCATCTAATCCTAACAGCCATCCTGTGTGGCAGGTTCCTTACTCTCATTTTTCAGGTGGAGGAACTGAAACAGGGAATTTAAGTAACAGACACAAGGTCGCCCAGTTATTGAGTGATGGGTGGAGCTTAGAGCTGACGGCAGGGTCTCTGCTGTCCCTCATTCCAGCCACCTCCCTACCATCAAGTATGTGTTTAACACTCGGGCTGCTTTACGAAACACATTCAGTTGTATATACATTTGCAGCATTATCTTATAACAGAAATGGTGACATTTGTTCTGGTTTCATTTCATTTTCAGTATGCTTTAAGAGCTTAGTAGATGCCAGATAGATGTGAGATGTTTTCCCATTTGTTGAAGTTAATCCTCACTTGGGAGATTGGTATTGTTTTGCTCATTGGCAGACAGGAATATGAGGCTGGGAGAAAGTAAATGACCCGTCCAAATACAAGGACCAGTCAAAAGGATGGAGTCAACCCCAGCCTGACTGCATGCCCACTGGCCTTTCTTTGCACTTTGACACCTGGGTGTCACCCCCTAGCCTGCGTGGGCTGCACCAAGTGTCTGATCCTAGCCTCAGGAGAAGCAATAAAACCAGAACTACAAATAAAGATGCTCAGCATTTCAGATTTGCAGAATTATCTGCTCCCCATGTGTGGGCCAGGGGGCCTTCTTGCATCGTAGCAAATTTTATTAACAGGAGATAACCAAACTCAGTTTCCCTTTTTTCCTCCCACATCTTAGTAATCTTTTTTAATTTATAAAGTCAGGTTTTAATTTTTAACCAAAAATGCACTGTAGTATATGTGATTATCTTTTTTTTTTTTTCCAGTTTTTTGGCTGGGGCTGGGTTTGAACCCACCCCCTCCGGCATATGGGGCTGGCACCCTACTCCTTTGAGCCACAGGTGCTGCCATCTTCCATCTTTTTTGAGAAGATGATCTGTATTTGGTAATTTGGCTTTTGACATGCACCCCTATACGTGATTTTTGCTGTAATGGAACAGAGTTCTGTGATGTTACAAAGGTCAGCATCACCTGTTTAACTAAGCAGAGCTAATCCCAAACTGATTCCTATCTGTGCTGTGTAGAAAAATGATATACAGTGGGGAGAATGCTGATATTTTAAAAATCTGTGTGCTTAGGTAGAATCCAGTACAGGCGAAATGTTCAGGGACCAGGAGTTATTTTAGACAGGCATGACTTTTTTTTCCTTGTTTATGTCTTTAAATATCATTTGCAAAATATCTCAAGTACAGTAAGCACACGGCCTATCAAATATGCTCATTTCCTGCTCAACCCACACCTTCACACAGCCTTATGGGACACATATTCCTTGATGCCCCAAAGTAAAAAAGAAAAAAGAAAAGAGCGAGTTTAAGAGTAGGAGTTTGCCATAAACATTGCCTCTGAGAACACATTTGTGCTGGATTAAAACCACACTAGATTTCTTCCCCCTAAAATATTTTGTAGTGACTTTCTGTTAAGAGCAGTTGTATTATTTCATGAGAATGGAAACAAAGCAGTACCATCATGGAGGTTGATGAGTTAAATGAGGTTTATTGATTAAAAAAAAATGAGTGGGTCTGCTCAAAACAGTATTAGCTTCTGTCCAAATATCCACTGGAAAAAAATCCCTGGTGTGTACACGACATATGTGGAGTCACCTTTGGACTTGTGGTTTTTTTAGGAAATGGCTTGGACTAGATGATTTTTTGAGAAAATGTGGATATGTACGGAGCTTGCTTCCTCCGCGTGCATGCTTGTGTGTGAGTGTGTCCTTGGCAAGAGGTCTCATCATTGTATTTTTCCCTACAACGACTCTGTTGGAGCTTATCCTACACCCCCAAGAAAGACTGGTACTGCTCCAGAGTGAGGGCCTTGAGAACTGGGGTGTAGGAGATGGTGCATGGCGGTGTCCTGGATAGAGCAATCCTATGCTCCTTCACCAGGACCATAGGGATTGTGTGAACGTCCAGGCAGTCTCCAGGATCGCTCATATTTAGTGTCTGAGCAAAGATATTGGCCGTGGGTAATTGCAACCATTGGGTTAACATGGCAGTTATTTTTCAATGAGTGCCCCAAATAGGCAAGATTTCAAGGTTATGGGTCACTGGAAACCTTTCCCAGGTCTTGCATACAGCTGGTCACTGGGGTGGGGGGATTCCCACAGCTGGGGGGTGCGTGTGTGAGGATTAGACCCTGGACAGGGGTGGGGCACAGTGCAAGAGCAAGAAGGAGAGAAAGAGGGACTGCTGAGCTTTAGTGCATTATTCATTTTGGAGATAGAGCCCTGGAGGCAGAGGCGGTGGGCTCCTTGGTCTGCATATGAGACAGCTGGAGCTCTGGAAATGTCCTCTGTCTTGGTCTGCATAGAGCATTTCTGAGTAAAAATAAAGTGTGGATTCAAAATATATGTGCTTTACTACATCTAAATTATTCCTAGAAAATTAAAATGTTGAAAGTCACCTTCTTTACAATTAATGTATATTATTTTGGCAGTATCAGTTTTCACACATTTTGGTCCCACTTGGGGTGCTATTGGACCTCTTTACAAATCCATGAAGGTAGAAGCAGGGGATAGTGGTTTGGGAGAAAACACTGATTTTTCTGAGCAGCCCCTGATCTGCTCAGCTGGTGCTGTGAGCTGTGCATGCTCAGCTCCCCTGCCTGCTCCTAGCCCTCCCCATTCTGTCTCTTTCCCAACAGAGACTTTACTAAAAGGAAAATTTTCAAAGTTCCATTCTACAGAGGGCTTCCCATTCCCAAGCACCTAAATCCCTCCTTGGACCCTGTGCTTTGACACACAGGTGGTACAGCTCCTGGGATTATTTCAGCAAAACAACGGAGAATTTTAAAATTCGTAAAATGAACCAAAATATCCTTAAGGAGAAAAGAATGAGGCCGATACAATGGAAACCATAATCCCAATAACAAAAAATAGGATCCTGTCTTTTTATTTTCCAGCAGCCTTTCCTTGATGTCTTAAAAAATCAACACATTAATGATGCATTTGCAAACAAACTTGTTTTTACCTAGTGCTGACAGTCTTGCAAGTTGGGAGCCCAAGGAAAGAAAGGAAGGCCAAGCCAGGGGATTGCTCTGCGGTGCTGTCCTGGCTTCCCGGCCTCGGCTGATGGAATTATTGTTTATTTTTTTAATTTTCAGAGGTGGGCCGATGACAGCTGAAGAAGACTGTATTTGCTGAGGAGCAGCGTGCTGGTCGAGAGGAGCAGAGCTCCTGAGGGAGACCTAATGGTTCCTCTCCTTCCTGCACGGAGATAAAGACTTATAATAAGCGTGTATGTTCACCATCTGGCTCTGCGCGTGTGGTCCTTATGGAGGGGAGAGCAGCACAATCTGTAAATGATCAGGAGCCATGGCGCTCTCTCCAGAGAATCCACGATGCAATCAAGGTGACAGATGGCATGGCCACTGCTGTGGCCTCATGGAGAAGATCAAAATCACCTTCAATAAACTCTGACTGAAATGGGCATGGGCACCTCCAAAAAGTCAGTTTGTCAGTCAAACTGCGACAGCACGTTGCATTGGGGAAACACAGCGGCCGGCTCTCTGTTTTCAATCGTTTCCGTCTGACTGGGCCTGAACTATGATCTTTCTCAAATTGTCCTTTCTGTTTAGCTGAAGCAGGCCAGCAAATTGCCAGATTCATCGCTTTATTGAAGAAAATTGAAAACACGATGTCCTCAATTCCAGGGACGCACAGCTGGCAGGTGCTGGGACACCCAGGCATGGAGGGTGGACCCTGGATCTTCAGTCTAAGTTTGCCCAACTTAAGGCAGATTTTTGGACATGAGACTAAAATGCAAATGTGTGTCTGATTTGAAAAAAATGGGCTGGTGAGGGGTATGCTGAGGGGGTTAGGTGTCCAGGAAATGTTTAAGGCATAAAGAAGTGGTTAAAAGAGGATGAAGGGAAGGGGGGAGGGAGGGAGAGATGGATGGAAGGAAGGAAGGAAGGAAGGAAGGAAAGAAGGAAGGAGGGAGGGAGGGAACATGAACTTCAGTGTTGTTAGTACCACGTATTTTAACAGCAGGCTGCTGCCTTGATAGAACTAATAATTGTTTTCATTCTTATTCATATTTATTACATTTATTTAGGTTTTCAAGGACCTAAAGCTTTGGGCATAATGTTGATGAAATACAGATCTCTTATTTTGTTCTCATTAAATGATATCAAATTTGCAGGGGTCAGGATGTTTAAGCAATTTTTCATGTTTATCACTCTCCCCACCCCCCCCACCGACTGAAAAATATTCAGAGCTCTAACTACTTATACATTTAGAGAGAAATAAGTAAAAGTTACCTGCAATGGGAGAAGAAAATATACTCCTCTCTTGTGAGAGGCAAGGGCTCTGATTTCGGGTCAAAGATGATGGATCTTAATGAAAGAAACCTCTCCCTCCTCTAACACCCTCCCTTGGCAGAGTTCCACTGTTGTTCTTCCTCCAGATCTCCAGGAAACGCACATGGAAAAAAGCCGACTTTCCCAACCTTGTGCTTCCCCAAGTACCCAATATCTGCTGTGTGGTGCTGGTGTTTTACGTTACCAGCCTGCGAGGGGACCTCAGAATTCCAGCTTCCCACTGATCTTCCTGTTTGAAGCTGTAATCTGGTTTCAAGTACTTGCTTCATTTAAAATCCAAATCCTGTGCCTTCCCTGTCCCCGTCCTCCACGTTGTAAATTATTTGTGTGACAGTCGAGAAATATTTTATTGTTGGGTCCTGGATTCTCATCAAGGCTTCGCGCCTGTCACAGGTGCAATCTGAATGCTAATGTCTGGTCTGGAGGTTTACCAGTGTCATGGAAGGGGCTTCCTCCCTCACCTGTGTGCACAAAATAAGAAAGGCCGTGAGAAAGGCTCACATCTGGAGGGGCAGGAGGGGCTGGCATTTTGCACACGCACTGTCTTTGCACAGGGCGTGTAAGTGCAGCTGACTTATTCCATAGCTCCGTGAAATGTGGCCTTCTAGGAAAAGATGAAATTTATTCAGGAGGAAATGTCCATTGAGTGCTGCGCACTGACTGTGTGCGGGCTCTGCGGAGCTGAGGAAGGAGACTCCATGAAGGAGATGTAGGTACAAAGGCCGTTTTTATGGGCACCGGGTCCTGCCTGCCCTTTCCTCCTGGGTCTGGCTTCTTGGCGAGCAGGCATCCTTGCACTGCTACCAGTCCTCGGCTCTTGTGTGACACCAGGGCTCAGCGTGGGCTGGTGGAAGCATGCCGCCTGTCACACAGGAGACGCTACGTGCATTCTCTGCCCTGGCCTTTGGCTCTCCAAAATGACAGGCTCTGTAATAGACATGTTCATCAATGTCGCCACCAGGAGGGGTGTCAGGACGGAGAGTTGCTGTCTTTCTGCAGCAGTCTCTGCCTTCAAACTCCAGTTGCTGCAAGGAGTGTGATGCTTCGGAAAGGCAAACGGGTCCAAACTTTTCCTTAAGGAGAAAGAAGATGATAAGGGGAGATTCAGCAGGATCCAGATGGCTCAGGTAGCTTACACTGGAACGTGAATATTCCAAGACACACATCTAGCATGAAATTTAGTAATCAGAGCTTGGCTTAAATTCAGATAATTATGTTCTAGTCCTCTGCGGCATAGAGAGTGGTTTGATCACAGGCAAGTTACATAACCATATGTCAGCATTCTCCTTCATGTCCCCTTGTTCCTAAATAATAAATTTCTTAGAAAGTTTCGAAACTTACATCTTTCAGTAGAGTTTTTCCTTTCTGGGGCTGTGTATATGCATTTGCCATTTCTATCATCTATCTGTCTATCATCCACCTCTTCACGGGCGAGTGGCAGGTAAGTGGAGAAGGAAGTGAAGGTGTGTACATCGTCAAGTCCCGCCAGCTCCTTGGAATTAACAACCATGCAGGAGGCACTCACAGGAGGATACCTGTGCTCACAGTAAGGATAGTAGCTGTATGATGAACTAAACGCTTTTTTAGTTCTTTTTTCTTTTTATTTTTTTGAGACAGAGTCTCTTTATGTCGTCCTGGGTAGAGTGCCATGGTGTCACAGCTCACAGCAACCTCAAACTCTTGGGCTTTAGTGATTCTCTTGCCTCAGCCTCCCAAGCAGCCAGGACTACAGGCACCCGCCACAATTTCCAGCTATTTTTTGTTGCAGTTGTCATTGTTGTTTAGCAGGCGTGGGCAGGTTTGAACCCACCAGTCTCAGTGTATGTGGCTGGCGCTGTAACCACTGTGCTATGGGCACCGAGCCTGAACTAAATGGTTTTTAATTATGGAGAATTTTTTTTTTGAAGCTGGAGACAATACTGAAGGAAGCGGGTATACATGCACACACACACACACACACACACACACATACAGTTATGCCTTCTCATGAGAACTCAGGTCTCCAAAGCATGTCATCGCCCTGGAGTGGCCTTGCCATAAGCAATAGTCAATAAATGCTCATTTCCCAAGCCTTCTGCCTACCAGGCTTTTTCAACATCCCTTTAAGAAAATTGTGCTGTCTTATGTCAAATGAGGGAGAAATGACTCAATACACACTCGTGTCACTGCTGGTGAAGCAGCTCAAACATAGCTCCATGGATTTCAGAACAAAGAAAAAGAATGCCATGTTGCGCACAGGATGTGGCCATCTGAGCATCTCAGCATACTTCCACTCCACATTGAATATTTGGAGGCCACTGCATTTTGGGGGTCAGATTCCAGCTGAAAACCCCTCGATGTCTGCGTTTTGTCTGTACAGACACATCTGAGAAGAAACCCGAGGCCCAGTGCATCAGTGCTTCCAAAGTTGCTGATGTGTTTTGGCTCAACTTTTATGATTTTTTTATGATCAGATTTGTGACTTAAAAATCCTGAGAAAAATATTTCTGTTACAGCTTGGTATTTTATTTAGAAATATTTCAATAAATTTTAATAAAAATTTCACAGAAAACATCAAATTGTTGTTCTACTGATTACTTCATGCCATTTTATTTATTTATTCATTCATTTATTTTTTGATAGACTCTCGCTCTCTGGCATCGGAGCTCAGAGCAACCTCAAACTCTTTGGCTCAACCAATCCTCTTGCCTCAGCCTCTAAGCAGCTGGGACTACAGGTGTCTGCCACAACACCCAGCTATTTTTTTTAGAGATGAGGCCACTCTTACTCTGGCTGGTCTCAAACTCCTGAGCTCAAGCAATCCAATCACCTTGGCCTCCCAGAGTGCTAGGACTACAAGCGTGAGCCACTGTGCCCAGATGAATGCCCATGTTAATCCGTGCCAGGCTGTCAGGGACCAAATGGTCCCTGGTCTTCGTTAGGTTCTGCCATCTTCCACAATGAGTGGCTGTTGATTTGATTTCAATGAATCTTTGTTAGTGAACAGCACATTATAGCCACTGTCCTCTTTGGCTATCATTTATCCTCTATACAAAAATACTCTTTCTGGAGCATTTTGAGTTGGTTGTAGGGCATAGTTCTTTTCTTGGGGCTCTTATAGTCAGCAACAAGCTGCTTTCTTTCTTCATAAGATGACATTAAAATAATTCTTTTTTTTTTTTTTGCAGTTTTTGGCTGGGGCTGGGTTTGAACCCGCCACCCCCAGCATTTGGGGCTGACGCCCTACTCCTTTGAGCCACAGGCACTGCCTGCCATTAAAATAATTCTTCAGGGAGTATTTTGCAGACTTCCATGAGGCTTCTAAAACAGCATTGTCCAGAGACACATGAAAAATGAAATTTTTCATTTTCTAAGAGCCATGTTTTTGAAAAGAAAAAACAAAGAAAATTAATATTTTGAATAGGTTTAATTTATCCCAATAAATAAACACAATGTAGTGTATACATACCATGGAAAATAGGTCAGCAAAGCAGAAGAATGCAACTGCTATATATGCCACAACATGAAGAGAACATGAAAATAGCATGTTGAATTAAATAAGCCAGACAGAAAAGGCAAATATTGTATAATTTCACCTACATGAGGCTAGAGTAGTCAGATCGAGAATTAAAAAGTATCATTGACCAGTGGCTACCAGGGACTCGGCAGTTAGTGTTTAAAGAGCATAGAGCTGTAGTTTGGGAAGATGGAAAGTTTCCGGAGATGGTTGTGGGTGATGGTTGCACAGCCATGTGAACGTCCTTACTGCCACTGAGCTGCGCTCTTCCCAGTGGTCAAAGCAGTGGGCTTTGTATTATGAATATTTTACTCTTCCCCCCCACACAAAGAATTGGATTGTACCATCCATTTGTTCAGAAACCTCCAGTGGCTTCCCAGCGTGGAAGGAACAGCGCCCACATGCCCGTTCCATGATCTTCACTTTCCTACGATTGGCCACCTGACTGCACCAGCTCCCTTTCCTGCACAGCTCCCCTTCCTCACTCTGTTCCAGCCAGAGCTTCCAAAAACCATGTGCGGCCTTGGCTGAGGGCCTTGCCCTTAGCGTCTGCTCTGCACACAGGGCGCCCTCTGCAGGCATTTGTGGGACTTGTTCCTGGTGATCCCTGTGAGGCCCGGCCTCTGCAGGACACCTCCCACCGTGCTGCCCCTCCGGCTCTCAGCCCTTTCAGACTGCTTGCTTTGTCTTCATAATGCTTATTGGTATTTTCAATTTTAATACGTAAAAATGTGTGTATTTTCTGGATCCTCTACTATGTGTTCCTGCTCGATACCCAGCATCTAGAACAGTATCCAATGTATGCTTAATGCTCAACAAATATTTAATATACGTTTCAATACCTCCTGGAAGAAGGTTTTATTAGTTCTTAATTTCTTTCTTTCTTTTTTTTGAGACAGCCTCTCACTCTCTCACCCTCAGTAGAGTACTGTGGCATCACAGCTCACAGCAACCTCAAACTCTTGGGCTCAAGTGATTCTCTTGCCTCAGCCTCCCGAGCTGCTGGGACTACAGGAGCCCACCACAACACCTGGCTATTTTTAGAAACAAGGCCTTGCTCTGGCTCAGGCTGGTGTGGAAACGGTGAGCTCAGGCAATCTAACCCCCTGGGGTTCCCAGAGTGTAAGGATTATAGGCATGATCCACTGTGCCCGGTCCACAGTTCTTAATTCCCACTGAGGGTCATATGTAATTGATATAAGAAACATTTTGTGGCTATATCATCCGTATCACTTAGTGCTTTAAAGCCCGGGTGATAGTTGTGTTCAAGTCTTGCCTTCCTTTGCTATTTACCAGTTGCATGAACTTCTGAGGCTTATTCAGCCTACTTAAGCTTCAGTTCTCCATGTACCTAACACCTAATCATACCTAATTAATATTAGAGATGATTCTAGTACCTATCAATGACGTGGGATTGGTGATGATTAACTGAAAGGATGCCCGTATTTATAACATTGGCATACAGTAAAGTCTAAATAAATGCTCACTATAAAAATGTGCAGTTGTTACATGTATATTTAAGATCACATGAAATGTTTAACACATTCTATATGATTAATGACTTTTTAAGGTCCAGATAAAACATGTAACAGGCAAATAACTGGTTCAATAGAGCCAGGGGAGTGTTTGTTAACAGAATTATTTGTTGTAGAGAGGTTCTTACAAACACATGACATGGGAAACAGGAGAACTTGATTTGAAACTTGGTTCAACACAGGGGCGAACACATAGCTTTCCCTAGAACTGACTTTTCCACGTGGCTGTCCTCTGTTCATCTTACGGGGCATTTTTCAGGCTCTTTGCAGAGCACTCGGCTAGAGGAGAACTGAGCTGTATTAGAGAGTCTCATAGTTCAGCACTTTCCCACAAACAACATTTAGAAAGAGAAAAGCCACTGTTTCACAAAATTGGATAGACAGGACTTGCACTCACAAAGAACTAGTCACATGACATTATTAGCCAGAATTACCATGCTGCTCATTAGACCTCCAGAACCTACTCATAACTGCAAATTTGTACCCTTTGATCAACATTTCCCCATTTCCTCCCACCCCAAGGCCCCGGTATACTTGAAATTTGCTAAGGGAGTAGGCCTTGAGTATTCTCACTATAACAAGAACAAAAAAGTTACTATACAGGAAATGGATATGTTGGTGACCTTGATTGTGGAAATCACTACATAAGGTACCTTCCATCAAAAGACCGTGTTGCGCACCTCGAATGTTTACAAATAAGTACAATCATGGCTCAATAAGTCTGGAAAAATATGATACAATGAAACAAAATAGTTGTAAGCAAAAGAGAGTTGTTTACCTGGGTTTATCTACAGAGGACCCATCCTGGGACCTTCCCTTCAGCCTCACCTGCAGCCAAGAGTTACCACAGAAACCCAGAGCTAGCCAGTGTGGAATGGTCAGACAGGGCAGGACCTCTGAATATGACCAAATGTTCCCGTTTCTTCAGAAATGTTTCAAGGGAAATCCCTTTGTTAATGACTTCCTGCACAGTGAATGTAGTTGCTCCTCACTGTCTAGGATTTGGGGTTCTTTGCTGTCAGTTTTCCAGTTTTCTCTGCTTTTTTCCATGACTCGACATTTGGCAATTCCCCGTAGAACCAGCCTGCACCTAAGGTACCAGTAAGAAACACTTACACCAGTTCAAATTCAGTAACAGTTTTAGGAGAAAAGGTGAACATACATCTTACTTAATATAAAATGAAGTAAGTTTTAGTTGCAGGATTTATCTGAATCCTGGAAGTAGCATAGTGTGTCTTTAAGAATTGGTAGCCAAAAAACAGAGAAAAAGTATTTCCACATCATTTTCCAGCCAGGTCTTTAGCTGGGTAATTGCTCCCTGAGCCTTAGTTTCCTTCCTGCTTTATGTAATACTCTCCAGGTCTGTGAGGAGTGTTAGGTTTACTTCTATCATCTTATAAGAATTTAGCACCTTGTATGCTATTTAAGAATCAAATACTCAGGAATCCAAGTTTGAAATTTTCTTCCAACTTCTCCATTTTTTTTGTAGCTTGAAAGGATGAGAAAGTTACTTAACCTAAAGCATTACTGTCCCGCAAAACTATTGGAGTAGTACATTGCATGCAGGTGGTGGATGGACACAATTTTTTATTGCATATTGTTCTAACTATTCTTCTTAAGTACTTTGTTACCAAAATAGCTGGGCATTGCAGTAAGTGCCTGTAATTCCAGCTACTTGGGAGGCTGAGGCAAGAGAATCACTTAAACCTCAGAGCTTGAGGTTGCTGTGAGCTGTGATGCCACAGCACTCTACTGGGGGCGATAAAGTAAGACTGTCTCAAAAAAAAAAAAAAAAAAAAAAAGAGAAAAGTAAAAGAAACTAGGAAAATACATAAAGTATTTAAAACTCTTTGAAAAAAAATGTGAAGGAATAGTTGAGAGCTGAATTCAATGAACAAAGTGAGATCTGTATTTTGATTAGTCTACTAATATTTCATACTTGTTTGTGTTTCTTAAGTTTGACAATAATTATTTAGAAATTACTGATCCAGCCTTTGTTTTGCAGATGAATGAAGAGTTTCAAGGGACAACTTAAATTTTATTTATTCTGATTGCTATTTGAGACAAAACTGTAGCCAGTAAGTATTTTTATCAAAAGAGTATAATATCCACCATTGTTAGCAGACTTACAAACAATACAGGAGAGTGTTTATCTGAAGAAAGTAAATTATAAAAATTTTATTTACTGTAAAATAGAAACCTAATGATGTTAGGGTTAAGATTATGAATATGTAATTTTTTTGTTTTAATCTCAGTTATTTTTGGATTTTATGTTGTGGAATTCTTGAGAAAATGATTTGGCTTTTTTGTCATGTTAAAGGAAAGGTAAACTTCTTATCTGTTTTGCAAATAATGAGAAAAGTAAGCATATGAACAGACATGGAACAGGAATAGTTCAGAATTCAGTATTTCAGACTCAGTATTTGGACATGACTTTGCTGTGTTTCCTGCTTGAAAGACCCAGAGCAGGTTGGGGAACCTAAAGCTTTTTAGATCCTTAAGTGAGGTCTTTGGATAGGATACAAATTTTACAGAACAAATCCTTTAATTTTTTAAAATACATTTTTGTTGATATTTGATATTCTTATTTTAATTTCAGAATGAACCTATTTAAACTACCAAATAATAAAATAAATTTCAGTGAAATAATTCTCTTAGTTTGACCAGCATAATTAGAAGATTATTAATAAGACATAAGAGCTAAATGAATGGCTGTTGTGTTTATGATTTATTTCTAACTTCCTCTGACTGGCATCACTGCTATACAGGCTGTTTGGTGAGAGTTTATGGGGGTTAAGTACACCAGTCTGTCATCAGCTTTTGACAATGGTGCACTGTGTTTCTGTTTGAAATGGAATTTGTGAATAGTTGCACAGCGTGACAGCATTTTTAAATTCTGTCTGCTTAACAGCCCATCAAGTCAAAGAAGATCAAGAGAATGCTGAAGGAAGAAAACAGATTTTTTTAATGAAGACTGGGAATTGCAATATTGTCTTGTTTCTGCTAAATATAAGATGATTTGCTTGCTTTGTGATACTGTGATATCAACGTTAAAGAAATTTAACGCCGGGCGGTGACTGTGGCTCACTGAGTAGGGTGCCAGCCCCATATACTGAGGGTGGCAGGTTCAAGCCTGGCAAACAGCAAAACAGAAAAATAACCGGGCATTGTGGCGGGCACCTGTAGTCCCAGCTACTGGGGAGGCTGAGGCACGAGAATCCCCTAAGCCCAGGAGTTGGAGGTTGCTGTGAGCTGTGTGACACCACGGCACTCTACCAAGGGCGATAAAGTGAGACTCTGTCTCAACAAAAAAAAGAAAGAAAAAAAGAAATTCAATGTCATCAGCATTATAATTCTCATGAAGACCACAAATATTTTAAATTGGACGGAAAGGTCTGAAAGTTTGTATTGCCAAAATTAAAAGTTGAAAATCAAAAGCAGACACAATTCTTCCCAGCAGCAATCAGAACTGGAAATAATGCCACTGAAGCAACTTATAAAGTAGTTTATATCCTTCGGAAAAAAGTGAAGCTACTCAGTGATATAGGAATTGTGAAAGAAGTTGTAAGATGCTTATTGTTGATAAGGTTTCAAAGTACAAACAACTGTCTCTTTCAAGAAGAACTATAACTCATTAGCAGCATGAAGCAGCCTTCGACTTAACAGAACAATTTCATGCAATACTTCAAAAGGAAAATATATATTCAATTGCTTTGGATGAATCATCTGATACTACTGCCTGGACACAGGCATTATACTTCATTCACGTCATAACAGAAGACTTTCTTTGCTATGAAGAGTTACTTGGTTTGGGCATGCTTGCAAACAGAGCACAGGGAATAGATATTTTCAACAACTTTCAAGGTAAATGTGAAGTTAGATTGAATTTGGTAAATTTAGTGAGTGTGTGTATGGACTGGGCACCTTCCATGACAGGAAAACATGAAGGGTTTATTGCACAGATTTAGAAAAAGTATTAACAGATCCAGATGCTATCATTTCTTTTCATTGTATTTTGCATCAGCAAAATTTCTGTGCTAAAGCTACTGTTTTAAGTGACACTTTGCAACGAGTTCTAAGTATTGTGAACTATAGTGCAACACTGTGGCCTAGGCATCCTTGGTTTTGTAACATGCTAAAGTTGAAAGATGGTATTTAGGGCGGGTTTACCTTACAATTCTAAAGTGAATTGGCCTTTACAGAGACAGGTGTTAGGCAAAACTTCATCCTTGTAAGAACAGATAGTTAAATTTTATGAATAACAGAATAAGCAGTGGGAATCATCAAAAGATTTCTATAGGAATGAAGCATTTCTGTGTGATAATGTCAAATCAAAACAACTTGAATGTTTCTTTGCAAGGTAAAACTAAATCTATACTTCGCATGTGGCACAAAATCCAAGCATTTCAAATAAAGCTACTTTTTTCAAAACTCTTCTCCTTCAAAAGGAAACTTCAGATGAACATTTCTTAAGTTACAAAAGGTCATTGATGAGTAGGATGATATATGTGAATCATTTGAAGAATACGCAGCTTTTATAGGCCTACTAATTGGAGAATACAATGAAAGGTTCTCTGACTTGAAGAATCATGTCATCACGCTCAAATTAACATTTTCGCCTCACCTAGTTGATAGCACCATGACACCTAAAGATCTACCAATTGAATCGATTGAGCTCTCTGTGTACCACATTTTTTTTTTTTTTTTTTTGAGACAGAGCCTCAAGCTGTCACTCTGGATAGAGGGCCATGGCATCACGGCTCACAGCAACCTCCAATTCCTGGGCTCAAGCGAGTCTCCTGCCTCCGCCTCCCAAGTAGCTGGGAGTACAGGCGCCCGCCACAACGCCCGGCCATTTTTTGATTGCAGCCGTCATTGTTGTTTGGCAGACCCGGGCTGGATTCGAACCTGCCAGCTCAGGTGTACGTGGCTGGAGCCTTATCCCGTTGAGCCACAGGCACCGAGCCATGTGTACCACATTTTAAAGTCATTGTTTGATGCTAAGGAAGATCCAGTTGAAATATGGAAGAATGCAGATGAATACTCAGGCCTTGGCAACATGCCTGTAAAACACTCCTTGTTTTTCAGCCACTTACTGCTGCGAATCTCCCTTCTCCTGTGTGGCTCTAATCAAGACGCTCTTCAGGTCACAAAGGAATGACACCCGTCAAGAGTATCAACCGAAACTGTGGACTCCACAATGCAACCAGCTATCAAATGCTTTCCCCCAGAAAACAGATACAATGTCATTAGAAGCTTAGTTAACTTAAAACAAGTAGTTTTCTTATTTTTGAAATTTTTAAGTACACAGTGTTCTATTATTACAAAAATTTATAAGCACACCTAATTGAAGTTTCTGGAATGCAGCTTTGTTTGACTACAGCTAAATTCTGTGGCCTTCCAACATGCAAAGATTCCCCAACCCCGAGCCAGAGCTTTGGAGAAGGGACTCCACGTCTCCAGGTCGCCTGGCCGCCAAACACTGCTCACAGGAGAGTTGTTGGTCTGTGTGACCATCTTCAGGGGCACATTTTTAATTTCTAAAAAGCTGTCAGGAAACAAATGAAGTTGCTCCTCTGAACAGGCCATCGCTGTGAACGATCCCTACAGTTTCTTGTAGGAGCCAGTGCAGGCGGGGACCACTGAGTCATGTGTATGTCCCTCGGCCACTGTGCCCCAGAGGACAAATACCTCTCCATACAAAAAGAAAAATGTTTTTCTTTTCTTATTATTCTATTTCTATTTTTTTTTTTTTTAAAGACAGTGTCTCACACTATCACCCTGGGTAGAGGGACGTGGCATAGTCATAGCTCACAGCAACCTCAAACTCTTGGGCTCAAGTGATCCTCTTGCCTCAGCCTCCCAAGTAGCTGATACTACAGGTGACCACCACAATGCTCGGCTAGTTTTCGATTTTTAGTAGAGACAGGGTCTCTCTCTTGCACAGGCTGGTCTTGAACTCCTGAGCTCAAGCAATCCAACGGTCTCAGCCTCCCAGAGCTCTAGGATTACAGGCGTGAGCCACCTTTTGTGTTAGAGCATAAAAAGGATAAAAACAATATTTTCCCAGCCTTCACTCTCCCTAATTCCACCCTATTTTCTCTTTCAAATGTATTAAATACTTAATGGAAACTTGCTCATTTTACATGATCTGGCTCTTTTTTTTTTTTTTTTTTTAATATTGTTCTTAGGATTTGGAGGAATGTTTACCTGAAGCCAGTAAGACACGGATTTCCTCTTTCAGACATAATTAGCTTTGTACTTAGGAAGATGATAGCAAAAAAGAAAGGTCTGAGTTATCTGCAGGGACATATTTCTAGGGAGCTGAGGGTAGCTTGGACATTTCTGGGTGATAAGCCTCTTTGGGTTCTTATTCCTGTTTGGTCAGCTCCCAATTGTTCCAAGGTATTTAATATATTCATTTCAGAATACGTCTCTGTTAATGAACTTTATTAGATTAAGAAATGTGCATGAGAGAAAAAGCAACCTATTAAAAGAAAAATTAAAACAAATGTGGATAATGGCATAAATAAATAGCTCATAGCGTATGCTGCAGATTTTATGTTCTTGCACATCGTCTTTGTCTTGTAAACAATAATGAAGCCATTTTACAAACATAAGTTGGGAAATGCAAAATCAAAGGGTCTTGGCAGATACGCTATTACTCATATGTTAATTATTCCACTTATTTTAGATTATTAGCCTGAAAATACAGATCTGAGCTGTGTATGCAAGGAGTCTTACATTCTTTTAAAATGACTAAGTTATTTTTTGGATCCAGAGAATTTTTAAAAAGGAGAATGCTGAAGCTGAATAATACAATGAAATCTGGCATTGAATAAAACAACCTGAAGAATCAAAAGCCTAAATTTACATATGCACATTCCTCCTCTCTATCCTCATTTCATAACGTCAGAAATGTAGTTTTCCTTTTACTGCTGCTTCTTGTCACAAAGAAAGAGGACAAGGGACTCACAAGGATGGAGAAGAGAACGGATTTTGGTTAAACCCAGAGAGCAAGGACAAGCAGGCCACGTTGTCGTCTGGCCTCCAAAACTGGACCGTCTGACCTTCTGCGAGTCACTGCTCTTTTTGTCTGTTCACACAGCAGGGCACAGATGGAGGGGTCCCAGGCTTGAGAAATATTAAAACATGAACCCAGACCGGATTCCTCCTTTCTTCTCTTACTAGCCATACAAGTTGGGAAGGACTTCACCTCTTCGAGCCTGTTTTCTCCCTTTTAAAATGGGAATAACAATAGCCACTCTCCAAGGATGTTATGAGAATCCACTAAGAATCCATGGGTTTAGCATCTAATGCACCTTTTTGTACATGCAACATCCGTAATAAATAGGACTGATCATTATCTTTGAGGGAAATAGATCGAGTCCCTTTGTGCAGCGGTAAAGGGTGCTGAGTGAGTTAGGAAGTGGTTGGTATATACCTTTTGGTTGAAGCAAGAGGTGGTTTGCTGAAAGCCTATCTCCACCATCACATATGTGGCAGTCACAAACTGTGACACAGACAGTGATTTGGGTTAGCGAGGAAGCAGGACACCTCGAAACCTTTGTACATAGCGAGGAAGCAGGACACCTCGAAACTCTTCAAACACTTGGTTGTCTGAGCCATATTTTAATCATCCCACCATGACTGAGTGAACTATTTTTTGCCAAGGCTGCTATAAAATCAGAGATGGAAGCTAGCACCAAATCAAAGCACTGTGGTTCTCTGTCATATATATTTTCTTGGTTTCTATCCAACCTTATTTTAAATATCCCTAGGGATGGGCTTTCATCACTTCTCTTGGAAGATTTTTCTTGCATAATAATTTTCTCTGTCAGAAAGTTTTCTCTCTCATTCAGGGTAAGTTTTTCTTTCCTTTTTTATACTTGTCTAGTTATCCTGTCCTAAATCTGATTAAATAATTCTTCCTGCTTGCTCGCTATTTCTCCTGACAGATTTTTGTACTCAATTATTAGTCCCCCCTCAGCCATTACTTAGCAACACCAGACGTAATCTTTATCTTTAATCATTTCTTGTAACTCATTCCTCCGTCACGGCAATCATCATTCTCCCCTCTCTGAATTAATGCATCTGCTCTTTTGACTGTAACCTCAGTGCCTCAGATGCGTATTTCCTTGGAAGTAAAACACATCAGTATTTATTTTAAAATTTTATTGAAAAAATGTAACACTACAGGCAATTTTGAAAACAAAGGAAAAAAATCAACCTGTTATTCCAACACAAAAGCTACTGGTACTTTTGTCTTTTCCATTTTTATCTTTTAGGTAGTTTATATTTTTGAAATTAAGCAAGTTGTCTGATGTCTGGCTCCAGGGATTCTTCTCAACCATGCTGCTGGGGCCACCCATCTTTTACCATATTGTGGTATAATAACTCCTTTAATGGTGGTGTACTGGATGAAAAATCATTAGGTATCCATTGCCCAACAGTAGCTTTTTGGAGTGCATCTGATTTTTCACTATTAACATCCACAAACAGCTCTGAAATAAAATTTTTGAGCAATGACTACCTTAAATCAGAGAATTGCCCTACATCATACTTTTAAAAATTATTTACATTAAGAAATTATAAAAGGGGCTTGGTGCCCATAGCACAATGGTTATGGCACCAGCCACTTGTACCAAGGCTGGCCAGTTCCAGCCTGGCCTGGGCCAGCTAAACAACAATGACAACTGCAACAAGAAAATAGCCAGGTGTTGTGTTGGGCGCCTGTTGTCCCAGCTACTTGAGAGGCTGAGGCAAGAGAATTGCTGAAGCCTAAGAGTTGGAGGTTGATGTGAGCTGTGACACCACGTCACTCTACCAAGGGTGAAAAAATGTGATTCTGTCTCAAAAAAAAAAAAAAGAAGAAGAAGAAGAAAGAAAAACTGAGGCAAGAGGATTGCTTGAGTCCAAGAGTTGGAGGTTGCTGTGAGCTATGACGCCACAGCACTCTACCTGGGTGACATGGTAAGACTCTATCTCAAAAAAAGGAAGAAATCATAAAAGAAAATATTGATGTTTGATTAAATTAATCTTTAAAAAAATCTGAGTCCTAACTAAAAGGCAAATGATGAATTTGGAAAAATTATCTGCATAAAATTTGATAGGCAAATATTACCATTCTCAATACACAAAAGGTCATATAAATGAATTAAGTACTCTAAAAATAAACAATGATATAAATAATAAAAATGTGATAAACATTTGAAATAATGCCCAACTATACTAGCAATTAAAGTAACATATCAATATACTAATTTGATGTTAGTTTTTACTTATCCATTAGACAACCAAAAATTGATGCCAATACTTAACATGGGCAAGGGTATGGAAAAACATGTTTTCTCATATAATTTGTATAGGATTAAAAATAGGTACAATTGTTCTGGGAGTTAATTTTCAGTATATATTGAAGCTTTTGGCTTAATTTTTTTAATGCAGCACTTTCTCACACAGGAATAAGAAATGACTTTTATGTATGATTTGAAGCAACTTATTCCAGGAGCCCACCCTCCAGAGCCTAACCTGGTATCCATTGGCAAGAGGTAGGCAAAACCTAACAAACCAACATCATACTGACTAGCAGTCTGTGGAGCAGAAATGCTGTCCAGTTTTTTGTTACTATTAGGAAGAGGATGGATATCTTCTGTTAGACTTAACTCATGGAGTGAGTCTAACTCTGACCCTTCAAAAACTAGGTTTGTAAAATAGAGAAATACTTTTGTCCAGTGAGGAAAGAACAATAGCATGTAAATTATCCATTTCTCCTTGCAGAGAAGGGGTGGGGCAGGCAACTGAGCACTCATCTGATGATGCTCCAATCCAGAAGCATGTGGGAGAAGGCACAGTCAGGGAATCTCAATGCCCTGCAATTTCCTAGGTGCTGATGATGCAACAAAACCAAAACATCTCTGATTTCTCCATCCTGGAGCTTATTTTCTAGCAGCTCAGAGATACCTATGAACACAGGGATGAAATCCTGTTCACAATTGGTATGTGAAAGATAGATATAAAAATGTTAAGGAAAATAAGAAGGAGGCCATTAGCCCGAGGTTGTCAGGTTTAGAGGAATTTCTCATAACTGATTAAAAAGAAAAAAAAACAAAACAACCAACCAACCCCCATTCTTACTCCTGCCCCCCAAACCCTGAGCCTTAGCCTGGGACACCGAGCCACTTGGTATATAACTAGAAACTGCCTGTGGAATGATAACCCAATAAGGCAAACACTTAGCTGTAGCAATTCAAGTAACTTCTTTACTTCCATTCAGCTTATAAAAGCTCACTGCCCATCTGCTGGGCTGAGCTCTCTGAACCACTTCTGGCTTTGAGTGCTGCCTGATTCATGAATAATTCTCTGCTCAAATAAACTCTGTTAAACGTATTTTGTCTGAGGGTTTTTCTTTTGACATAAGGTAAGAGGAGGTGGTGAAACTGGGCACAGCCTGGGAGAGGGGTGGTAAAGGGCAGAATGGGACAGGTTCATAAGGATCCCTGGACAGATAACTTCAGGGAAACTTGGGGTCAGATGGAGATGATGTGATGGATTGTGTGTGGTGTGATTCCTTCCTGCACACCACTGACTCGTCTTTAAAATCTTCCAAAAACTAAAGTTAAACTCTACCTGAAATTACATTTCTCAGGCAAAGTGGTGATGGAACTGAGGTCTGCACTTCAATGGCTGTGAGGTGAATGACCAGGAAACAGGGGGAGGGTGTATATCTGGGTAATGTTGTCTCCACATTGCATATGGCTCCAGTGAGTTCAGAAAGGGTTCTGAAAATATTAACTATTTATCTCTGAGCATTTGAATATTTTTCCCCATGAGATGTTTTAGCATTAGTTTAATTTTTTATAATTATCTTTTATTATCTCCAAGAAAAGAAACAACATCTTAAAATTGGGTTTACAATTTTATGTTCTATCACCTCAGGTTTCTATTATGGTTGTAATCCCCCCACTCACTACCCAGTTGAAAATTAGCTTTTGCAACTGTTTATATTTTCAGAATGGAGCATTTTGCTTGCATACCTCTTTTTTCTGTTTCTTTGTTACTACCAGAAAATTCTTCTAATATTTTATGTTAAATTAAAGTTCACAACTTTGTTGATTTCTCAGTAGTGTTCAGTTTGGGGTTTCACAGCTTAACATGCATTTGGAAAAGAAATTTTTTTTTAAACCAGAAAAATTTAAACCAAAATAATTATGAGGTGAGGAAATAAGAACTATACTGGTTCTTATCTATATTTCAACCAAAGATAGTAATAGATATAGTAAAAGATCTTTTTAACCCATTGTGCCTCACATTTGGGTCTCCATATAATTCTTCCTGTATGGATAAAATCTGTTCTTTCATCCTTATGTATGTAATACTAGCACTTACGTAGCCAATATTTTAAGTTTTCTTGGATACAAAATATATGGCTTACATAAGTAAATGAATGAATGATGACTCAAATGTCCTTATATATAGAAAATGCTGATAACCAGATGCTTTTAGTTTATACTCATAAATAAATAATAAGAAATTGCTCCAAACTGCAGCCTGAAACATTTTGCTATTATATAATGTGAAATTACCAACAATTATGTTTGTTCATTGTTACAGTGGGGTTATCATCTTTCTGGAAAGAGTCAGTATGAGCCATTCAGCACATCCCCCCAGAAGCTGCAAATTACCTCTGTGTGTATTGCAGAAATCTAATCTTTCCCTCTTGCTTCAATGCTGGTGTTTGTCCTGTGGAGAAAATTGTTACATCTCTCCTTTTCTATTTCTCTTTCAACCTTTTTATGCCCTTTCCACCAATATCTTTATCAATGTGTATTTTTTTTTTTTTGAAACAGTCTTATTCTGTCATGGGCTAGAGAGCAGGGATGTCATCATAGCTCACTGGAGCCTCAAACTCCTGGGCTAACGGATCCTCCTGCATCAGCCCCCTGAGTAACTGGAACTATAGGTACAAACTACCACACCCAGATAATTTTTCTATTTTTTTTTGTACAGAGTCTTGCTGTGGTGCTCAGCCTGCCCTTAAAGTTCAAGCCTTAATGTACATTTATTTTTAATAGCCACGAGGAGTGTATATTTTTGTTCAAGAAAAGATTGTTGAGAATTGCCCACACTTAAAATTAATATTTAGTGTTCATTATATTAATATTTAGATTTAATAGTAATCTCAGAACAATCATCTATACAGTGTGTACATAAAGTTCATGTGCAATTTAAAATAGTTTAACATAGTAAATTGCACACAAACTTTATGTCCACCCTGTACTTCTGTTCTGATTAAAGTTCAATAATTAACTTTATTAACTTTTTAAAAGTTCAATAATTAACTAAAGTTGATGAGATAAAACTCCTTTGAAGAGGGTCTGATTTACAAATTAGTTCCATAAATTTCTTGAAACATTTAAACTCCTTTTGTAGCTTTTACTTTAAGATTGCATATTTAAAACTAATTATTCAATCATCTACTTTCAAATGGCATTACAAAGATAATATGTCAGAATCTCAAAATACAAAAATCATATCAATTACGAATGCATTGATACTGAATTTAAATTTGAAACAATATTAACCCTAAAGGTTAGTTTACTTGATGAATGATTTACTTCTCAATCTTCCCAAGGTTGGAAAATACCTATTAAGGGAATAGTTTTACCATTTAAAAAATTTAAATATATTACCCCCAAGTGAGTGGCATGACTACCCCGGCAGAAACAGGTACATCTACCCAATGGATAAAGCATGCCTTCCTGGATTTGTTATCCAATTCTGGGTAACATACTATCCCCAAGTTTGCGGTATGAGACATTTTCTTTTGCTTCTAGATTCTGTGGAATCCATTCTAAGGAATGGATGCCTTAACTCTGCTCTGGAATTACACAGTGTCTGGGGCAGCAGCTCTGGGGACTGAGAAGGCTGTAGGCAGAGATTACCTAAAGGTTTGTTGCTCTCACGTCAGTGTCTGGTCTGGGAAGACCCCAGGCTTGGTTCAGCCGGGATGGTTGATCAGAGTCCCTACATGGAGCCTGTTTGTGTGGGTTCCTCTCTCAGCCCAGCCCAGCGACCAAGTTCTAGAGGGAGCATCTCCAGAGTTGGAGCAGCCGTCCCAAAGGAACCAGGCAGGAGCTGCACTACCTTTCAGGACCTGGCCTTGAACATTATATGATGTCACTTTATGCCATTCTATTGGCCAAAGAAGTCACAACTCTGTCTGGATTCCAGGGAAAGAGACGTGGACCCACCTCCTGATGGGAGGAATGTCAAAAACTCTGCAGCCATTCTTTCAACTTCCACATCTTGCCAGACCTTTTTGAGGGAATTAAAGACCTGCACAGTCGTCCTTCTCCCACCCACAGGGAATATTTAATAGTTGCTCCGAAAATAGCCTCCAAGTGTATAACCTATGGAGAGAGATTTTTATAATTCTCTGAGATCAAGGTAACCTTTTAATTTTTTCTCATCAGCTTTCAAAATGTTGCCTGATTTGGGCAAATGAAATTCAGCAACTTCTACCCTGATTGCTTCCCCACCTAATTCCATTGCCCTCATCTGTTTCCTCTGTCACTCTTGATCACAGCAGTCAGGCTGCTCCGATGGTAGAATTTTTCCTGAGAAAGTAGTTGCTAGCACTTTGACCGTCTTTGGCTTCACCTTTTCCTTTTTATTTCTTCTTTTAGAAATTATCGTAGCTACATATTCATCGCTAGTATTATCAATGTCCCCCAACTTACCTTTTAAAGTCCAATGGGTGGTGCCTGTGGCTCAAGGAGTAGGGTACTGGACCCATATACTGGAGGAGGTGGGTTCAAATCCGACCCTGGCCAAAAAAACTGCAAAAAAATAAAAAAATAAAAGTCCAATGCGTTTCTTTTGCCCCATTCTCCTTTCCTTACATTTTCTTTCTCCTTATCTTGCTCTCATTATTTTGTAAATTCCATATCACATACTCCCCACCTTCATTACCAGATGCCTGGGCCAATTTTCAGCAGCGGATTCTCCCCATGAATTCTCTTATTTATTAAAGTTAAACCAGGAAGCAAATGGCTGGACTGATGACCTCTTCAGAGCTTTCCTGGCCTTGGGACTCAAGAGACATGAGGAAATTGTGCGATACTCAAAAAAAGTAAGAGCCTTCCTTTTCATGGAGATGTTTATTAAGGAGAAACTTAGCCTCATCCTCAAGTTATTTCATTACAGTTCTTAATAGCATCATTTTGAAACAAAATGAAACTGTAGTTAACTAAATTCTAGCATCTGTTTAATTGTTTCAAATCTATGAGATGTGATTTGTAAAATTCTGTGCCATGATACATAAACGTCTGCAGCTATAATCATCACTTATTAATTAATTCACTCATTTTTTCAGTAAACATTTATTAAATACTTATTAACTTATCAAGCATTATAACTAGATAGTGTGTGACAAAGGTAAAATAATTTTAAAAAATTTCATTGAGATATTAGTGTTAAAGATTGTATAATGATTAAGGCATTTCCTAAATTTCAAAAGGTGAAGCAAAAAAATCATATGGAACTTAGTACTTTACTAAATACTTACTATCCCAAAATAAAAATCTGTACTAATTAATTAATTGTTAGTCCCCTAGTATAGTAAAAGTTATTTAAGAGCAACAGGGTAGAAAAGAAATTTAAAGACTATGATTGTGCAAAATTTAAAAACTAAAAATAGGAAATTTTCTAAATTTTTCTTTTAATAATAGATTCAGAGTCAAAATTTTATCTAAATAAAAATGAAAAGAAGACCTAAGAAAACATTCAAGCTATATTCTGTGGTAGATTCAAATACTGAAATAAAAGGAACTTGGTCTCTGTTTTTGTGAATGTCCTCCATCTTGAGTTAGGGAATTTAAATTTAAATGTAAAACATCAACTTAGAAAATATTCAGTAAGTGGCTAGGCATTTCTAGACAGTGTTGAAACTATACAAGTTATAAATCAATACCAAATGACCAATAAATCAAATGACCTCTATTTTGTAAGATTTAGAAACTACAGACAAGGGTACTTGCAGCTGTGGTAAGGAGGACAATTCAAGAAACCCATGTTCAAGACTGTCTCATCAACAAAAGAACAATTTATCAGAATTTGTCCATTGATGCCACAGCCAATGAGATACATTAGCACCAACATTGTCCTGTCTGCCTCTGAACTCATAAGGGCATCGTACATACTTACACAACAATGAACATAGCGTTTTATTTTGTATGGATGTTACAATATCTGCCTTTTATAATCATGCTACCACAGAACATCAGAGCCCTTAGGATTAAATGTTCAAGTTGTCTGAAAAAATATAAACAATTTGAACTGTAATGTATTAAAAATATTTAAGAGAAAAATTTGTCTTAAAATAAAAAATACTATTTTAATTAAACAAAGATAAAAAACAAATTTAATAGTGTACAGAAAATTGCAGAAGAGAAAATGAAATTTAATTCACTATAGCATATTGAGATTTCTCAAGCACTAAAAATCTTTAATGATTCCATGATATAAGCTGAGAGCACATGTTTTCTTTGATTAGAAAACCTCAAAGGAAGAATTATTTTTTCTTCATGACATAATAAATACAAATGTAATAGGTAGGATCTGCATTAAAAAAATAGTCTGAAGTTTCTATACAAAAGATTACAGAATATGATCATTAATATTCTTTCATTATTATGGTTCAATAATCAAAGACATAGCTAAGATCTCAGAATCCCTATGGGTAAAAGACATCATAGACAAGGTAAATTAATTGGATCAGAGTTCATGGGAATCTAAATTGATTCTTTCTGGATTATAAAAATCTTTCCTTTTATACAAATATTCAAAAGCTAAGCCATGCTCCAGGGCACTGGTGTCCCACCTTTTTTTCTTTTTTTTCTGTGGCACATTGGAAGAATTGTCATCCTGGGCCACACATTAAATAAACACTGACAAAAATGAAAGGTCTTGATGAAAATATTTCAGATTGTATATGAAACCAGCACATTGTACTCCATGATTGCATTCATGTACGTAGCTATGATTTAATAAAAAAAAAAAGAAGAAAGGTCCATGTGTACTTCTCATGATATCCAGCACCATCGATCAGCAAAAACAGACCTCACAAAATCAGCATGTGCCCTGGAGGGCCGCAGGTTGGACACCCCTGCCTCGGGTAGTAACTCAGTAATGTGGTGTGCGTTGCAGAACTCCTGTGAAAGCCCATTTCTTAATTTAGTAGCCAATGCTCAGCCTCTTTGTCTCGGGGCAATTGTAGGAAAACAGCCTGTCGCATGGCAAGAGTGATGCCACTTTGAAGTAGAACCACCATGATGCCCAGCGTTTGACTCCTGCACACCCAGGTGTTTGTAGCCAAGTTCTTAAGACAATGTCTGTAGAATAGATAACCTCCCATGAGGATGGTTATCTAAGCTCCCCAGGGGTCATGAGTTTTAGCAAGAAAACCTGAGACATGATCAACTGTGCGTGTTACCCTGAAAGCTTGCTGTGTAAAAAGGGTATTTTCTGGAAGGCAGGTGTGGGGCTGCCCAAGGCATTGCTTCTGTGCCCAAGTCTCTACTAAATATTACTTTCTGAGAAGCTGGATTTGTCAGCCTCTTTCATCAGCCTCTCAGCTGCCTCTGCCTTTCAGAGTAGCTTTGCTTCTATCTGCTCATTGAAGACCACTTAGCAAGCAAGCCAGGAGTGGACAGACCATGAAATAGGAAGGAAGCCACATGTATGTGGGGTGGCGCAGCCGTCCACGGGACACTTGTAAAACTCCACGTGTGGGGACATCCTGAAATGACGATTGGCCTAGAGCAGTTATGCACGAAAGCTGTGTAATGCACTGCAGTAAGAGAGGGCAGGGGACTGTCGCTGCAGTGTGGCTGCTCCAGTGGACTGGTCATTTGGCAATGAAGCCCAGCCAGTAGCAGAAGCAAAAACTAAAAGGCTAGAGGAAAAGCTGAAACTAGAGAACAGGTGTCTTTCTATTTCCCTACTTGCATCCAATTTAATGGACAAAATGGAAGACTAAGAGACAACAATTAAAACATTAGCATGTGAGTGTGCCCACCGAGGGGGAAAAGAAACCCTAGGGGGAATGATCCAAAATCAGAGCTATTGTAACAATCCTGATTGGGATGGGAAAACACGAAATCCCCGGGATGTTAGGAAGAGAAAGACTGATGACATAGAAGTCACAGAGGAGGAGGGGGCCCAGGACCACTGGCTCTGCCCTCAAGCAAAGAAAAAGCTCAACAATTGAAGTAGAAGAGTGGTCAACCCACACAGGAGACTCCTACAGCTATAGAACAATCAGAGATTCCACAGACCTTTAGCTGGCTACCTAGGGAACTCCTGAAAGCTTGGATGGTTCCACTACGGGATGTGGTGGGGCAGGGAGGGAGATGGACTTTCCTTAGTGAGGAATGAAGCAGAAAAAAGGAGTAATATCATCCACCCAGCCCTGCAGCAATGTTGAGCTTTATAAACTGATTATTCCAGCTATGGCAGGAGCTTGGCCTAATAAAGATTTACTAGGACGGTCAACCTGGCAGTTAATTAAGGAGACCTGAGGCTTCATCAAGAATTAGGAATGAGGGCTCAGCTCCTGTAGCTCAGTGGTTAGGGCGCCAGCCACATATACCAGGGCTGGTGGGTTCTAGCCCAGCCTGGGCCTGCTAAACAACAGTCACCACTGCAGTAACAGCAATACAAAATATATAGCTGGGCGTTGTGGCAGGCGCCTGTAGTCCCAGCTACTTGGGAGGCTGAGGCACAAGAATTGCTTAAGCCCAAGAGTTTGTAGTTGCTGTGAGCTGTGACGCCATAGCACTCTACCAAGGGCAACATAGAGAGATTCTATCTCAAAAAAAAAAAAAAAAAGAAAGAAAGAAAAAATTAGAAATGAGGTGAGCTAGCTATGCTTGGTTTTTTGCAGGACCTGATAGAGGACTTTTTATTGCCAGGGTCAAAAATAAACTGCTACAATGTGCACAAGAGATGGCATGGATCTTTGCTAGCTTTGTTGAGTCCTGTAGGGGGCAAGTTGCACATGACGTGGGGAGGCCAGCACAGACCTGGGGGAGACTGGGCAGGCCAGGGCCAGGACATGCTGGTAACCTGACGAGGGAGGACAAAGGAGAGAAAGACAATCCCGTGGGGTTTCCCCAAGGGGAAAGGAATGAAGAGGGACAGTAAGTCGTGCATAAGGAAAGGTGGCGTGATTTACAGGGAGCAGGAGCACCCCAAGGAAAAAAGACAAAGCCTCTAATGTGGTTTTAGTAGGAAGTGCACCCGAGAAGGGGACCCATCCCGCCTCTGCCCCTCTGGCAGAAGAGGATAACCAGACCCCTTGTTCTACTGCCCAGGCCTATCAGAGGTGGATCCCACCCCCTACCACTGAGATGAGGAGTGGGGCCAAAGTTGACCCCATTTTGAGAAACAGGGGTGACCAGAGGCCTCATATTGAACTCATCATTTACTGATCCCCCTAAGATGAGGAGGAGACTATTGCCTGAGTAGATACCGGGACAGAATGTACTTTAATCCAGGGAAATCCAATGGGCTGCCACGGATAGTTACGGGGACCAAGGATCTGATCCAGATAGAATTGGAAATGCTCCCCTGCCCAGCAGAGAGGTGTTCAGTCACATCCTTTAAGGCATTTTAGAGATGGATATTCTACTAGGAAAGACCCTGCAGGCCTTGTGGAAAATTCAGACTGAAGGTGCAGCCTCTAGGTTGCTCTCAGGGAACAGGCAAAATAGGAAGCCTTATAACTCCGTGCTCCGGGCAGGTGGGTGGTCAGCCTTAAATGGCACTCGCTGCTGGGGGCCATGTGGAAACAAGCATCACTATTCAGGACCTGGCAAGTGACTCCCTCGGTACAGAGCTTTCTACCAGTCCCCGTCCGGCCTGTGCACAAGTCGGCTGTCCCTGGCTGATGAGTGTGGACAACCAGGAGGTGACCTGGCAGTCCTCGCTGTAGTCCCTGATATGTGTCAGCCACATAGTGTCCACCCTGGGGACACACCACACCACCTTACATTTGGCTAATGGGGTTTTCAGTATTCCTCTCTCTGAACAATTACAAAATGGATTTGCTTTTACTTGGCAAGGTGGGCAGTGGACTTTTCAAACGTTGCCCCAGGGCTATCTTCACAGTCCTAGGATTTGTCACGGAAGAGTGGCTAATGCTTGTCTGCGTCCTCATGTCTGTCTTCTCTTCTTTGGTTTCAATGCATCAGTGACATTATGTTAACCTCTGAAGAGTGTAACGTGTTAATGAGAAAGCCTTGCACTACAGCCGTGTGTTCATCTAGGGAACACACATCTGTGATTTCTGATGGGAAATCAGCCTTCAGAAAATTCAGGATGCGGGATCTGCCATGAATTTCTGGTGTTTACGAGGTCAGGTAAGACTCGTTTGATACCTGGTACAGTCATCGACAAAGCCCAACAATTTCCAATTTTGAAAATGGTAAAAGAAATCCAAATTATCTGCAGGTCTTCGAGGCTATTGCAGCCTTTATGCCACACTCAACTTGATGTTTGAAAACACTGTATAAGCCTGTTCGAAAAGGGGTTCAGCGGGATTGGGGTACACCCCCAGAGGAAGGTTTTGAACAGGTTAAAGTACTAGTATGGTAAACACAAGCCTTAGGCTCCCCTTTAGAGGATCTCTCGATAACTCCGCATATTATCTCACTTCCGAAGGTATGACTTGGACTTTATGACAAGCATAGCCTGATAAGTCAGTCCCCATTGGATTTTAATCACAATTATGGAAAGAAGTTGCAAGCAGATACACTCCCCTTGAATAGCAAGTGCTAGCAGTACAGAATACATTACAGCTGCTGGAACTATTAACAAAGACCCTTCCTGTGGCTATGAGAATGGGTCTCCCAATCAAGAGATGAATAGGAAGAGTGTCTCAATGACTTAACCCAAACACCTACCTTGAATAATGGCATGCCTGGTCTCAACAATGAAGTGTTCTTGTAACTAGTCCCTTAAGTTGCAAATTACATACTGTATTAGTCCTGTCACCAATGAGCGAATAAAAGAAATCCTTTTACACCTTCCTACTCTGCTGCCTGACATGGTAAGAGAAGGAGCATTCCTCATCCTAGCAGGAAAACCCTGTATTTGGACTGCGGTTGCTATGCAACCACAAAGAGATACAATCTGGCTTGATCCAGGTATGCATCAGAGTAGTAGGTGGGCGGAGCGGGGAGCTGCTTAGTGAGTAATCACACAGGAGCCCTGGCCCTGGGTTCTCTGCGCTGATAGCTTAGCTGTATTCAAAGGCCTAACTACGTGGCGAGCCCAACGGGAACAAGCAAAGTGGATGATTATGCACAAACCCATATGGGGCATGAACATGTGGCAAGACATATGGGAGAAGCTGCAGCACCCCGCGGCTGACTTCACTATATTTCATGTGGCCGCACACAAAAAAAGACTCGGTTTCAGGAAATAGAGAAGCTGACTCTCTAACAAAAATTAGAAACATCGTGCCAGCCCAGACCGCTGAATTTGCAACCTGAGTCCATAAAAAAGTGGTCATAGAAATGCAAGAGTGGGCTGGCAGATAGCCAGGTAGGCAGGCCTGCCCTCAACATGGAGCAAACTTTTAACAGATGCTACAAACTATTTACTTTGTGCTTGATTGCATCTGCAGAGTAGACGTACCAGAGGGAAACATTCATGGGCTCTCCACCCTGTACCAGATCGGCAACCGCATTGTATAGGACTTCTCCCTGTAAGCCAAAGCTTACAAAGCTGGGGCAACTTGGGTGGACATTGCTACTGGACGGCTGCAAGGTTTTCCTTGTACACATGTTAATCAAGCCAGTACTATTAAAGTTTTAGAGGCTGAGAAGTACTATGTATGGTATCCCTGGCACATTGACAGTGACTAAGGGAACTATTTTGCTGGACATTCTTTGCAGAACTAGGCCAGGGAACACTGGCACTTTCATCTCCAAGCAGCAGGTTTAATTAAAAAATCAGAATGTTACATTGTGCCCCATGATTGTACCAATGTACACAATTATGATTTAATAAAAATTAAAAAAAATCAGAATGTTTATTACAGCCCAATTCATAATTGCTAAGTCATAGAAGAAGCCCAGGTGCCCATCGATCCATGAATGGATTAATAAATTGTGGTACATGTATACTATGGAATATTACACAGCCTTAAAGAAAGATGAAGACTTTACCTCTTTCATGTTTACATGGATGGAGCTGGAACACATTCTCTTAGCAAAGTATCTCAAGAATGGAAGAAAAAGTATCCAATGTATTCAGCCCTACTATGAAGCTAAGTTTCATATGAAGGCTGTAACTCAAATATAGCACAATAATATGGGGAGAGGGACGAGGAAGGGGAGGGTAAGAGAGGGGAGGATGGGGGAGGTTGAGTGGAGAAAGGGTAAATGGTGGGATCACACTTATGGTGCATCTTAGAAGGGTACAGGTGAAACCTACTAAATGCAGGTTACAAATGTTTTCATACAATAAACGAGAAAATCCCATGAAGATTATGTCAAACAGTTGGATGAAAATATTTCAGATTGTATATGCAGCCAGCACATTGTACCCCATGAATGCACTAATGTAC